>JADRCO010000057.1:0-61844 GCA_021464525.1 Rhizophagus sp. LPA8_4_AMF | reverse complement strand
TATTTTTAATTAATAAAGTGATTATAAAGGAGGCGTTTTCTATATAAAAAAGTTCGGACTAAATTATCTGTGCCTTAAGGGAGGGAGTGCTTATATAAGAGGTGCCTATAAAGGAGGTTGACTGTACCTTTTATGTTTAAAAATATCTTAATATTTCTTATAATTAAATTTAGGTAGATGGATAAACTGTACTGTACGGTTAAATTAAAAAAAATTTCAAAAATTTTGTACAGTACAGTATAACGCTTATATATATATATAAGCATTGTACTGTACTGTACGAAAAGCAAAAAAAAATTCGTACAGTACAGCTTAAAAATCAGATCACGTGATTAAATATAATTAACAAAAAAATCTTTTCGCAAAATAATTTTATGTATGGAAGTTTGTTTATTATAAATATACTGCTTATAGAAATACTAGATTTTTTAAAAAAAATTATAAGCGTTTACAGCAATATCCAAAATAAACGGGACACTTGAAAATTTTTTGCCGAGAATCTGCCAGGTTGTCGGCTTGCCGGGTTTCCGGCTATCCAATAAATTTCATAAAGTATACTCAGACTGATAATATCACGTGATTATTCTGTAAAATGATTGGACCCGACAACCCGACAACCGACAAGTTCTCGGCAAAAAATTTTCAAGTGTCCCGTTTATTTTGGATATTGCTGTAATAGAAATTCCAAATTTGTAAAAAAAAAAAATATAAACATTTAAATGTAAAAATAAACGCTTAAATCATCGCTCTGGCTTGGCATAAAACTCCGGTAAAGTATATCGAAACTATTTCAATATACGTCCAGCAAAAAAATCTTGTATGCTGCGTCAACTGCGCAGCAATTTTTTTAATGTTCTAAAAATAATATAGGGCGCCACACAAGTAACGTGAAGGTGAAAATTTGAGATGTCTGTGGAACACTATAGATAAACGAAAACGCGTCGCTCTTAAATCGAAACATTATGAAGATGCTTTCATTTTTCAACGGAGCAAATCATATATTGTTTTTGTTTTTGTTGCCTATTGCATTTGACATAGGAGGAAGAACAGCTGGTTTGGCTGTGTCATTCGCTTTATTTTCATACCACACTCTTTTAGGTTTAATGAAAATGTTGTATTGGGAAAAACGAGGGTTAGGCTGGATCATAGTAAGTTCTTTTAGAATTTCTCTACCTTATTTACTTTAAT
Organism: Rhizophagus sp. LPA8_4_AMF; assembly: GCA_021464525.1. NCBI lineage: Eukaryota > Fungi > Glomeromycota > Glomeromycetes > Glomerales > Glomeraceae > Rhizophagus > Rhizophagus sp. LPA8_4_AMF. Next base: position 60,656 of record JADRCO010000057.1, on the reverse strand, counting down.
AATAATTTGTGGTTTATCTTTTTTCACAGTCACAACTCTTAACAATATCACAACCCATCTTCTTTCCGTATTTCTTTATCCATTCGCTTCGATTTATTTATATGGATCAAACGCAGACTTTATTGAATTTTTATGAAATGCTTTTGATATATTCATCGCCAATATTCACAATTATTGAGGGAGCTGCTACAGCAACAGCTATTATTATATGTAGAGATAAAGTTAAACAACTTTTGGAACAGGACGAGAGAATACAGGTATATTAGTCACAAAAATTGTCTAAAATGTATTTACAATTAATTAAATTTTTTTTATATTCATAGATATATATTTCTATAATATCATTAGTTAATTATGTTGTATCTAGTTATATTCTTTATAGCTTATATACGACGCCAGGAATGGATATATATAACGCGACGTTAATTGGATCTATTATGACATTAGCCGTTGTAATCACAATATCATTAGCCGTAAATAACATAGAACATGCAAAGCCACTTTGGCCGGATTTATCTCTTTTGGTAATAATAAAATTTTATTCTCATTTTTTTTTATTTCATACATTTTCTAACAATTTTATCATTTTAGTTTGCATATAATATTTATTGTATATTTATGTTATCGTTAGATTGGAAACCTAGTGTACCGCCACAAGATCTTCAGTTATTGATCAATAAAGATAATATTTCTCTAAATCTCTTTCAGAATTTTGATGCAAAAGCAATCATAGATTGTATTAGAGAGTAATTTATATATTAATTATTATATTCTTGAGGTCATAGAAAAATAAACTAATATAAGCTAATTACACTATTATAGTTTGAAGATGAATATAAATGCGCAATTTATTACAAATAAATTGTTGAATTTTGTGGAAAGATTTCGAACGGTAACGGCAATTCAAAAAGCTTTGTCTTTAAATGTATTTATGGCACTCGTATATCGTACAGGTATAGTTATCAGTGCATTTTACTACCTAAATATTATTAATGCAGAGAATCAAAATGAAGAAGACTTAATGGTATGAACATTAGATTTCCATTCCGTATCGAATTGATCTATATATTGATTTATTATTTATTATTAATTTAAAATAGAGCCAAAAAATCTTTAACTTCATTATATCGTTAACTACACCGATCATTATTGCAGTATATACACATCTTTTACTTTATCATTATGAATATTTGGATTCCGGAATGGGAATGTGGAGATGGATTAGTATTATAGTATGTTGGGTATTGTACATGTGGTATTTCAATGTTGAAGATGAATTATATTAAATTTTAGATAGAAATAATCAATCAACCTGTCATAAATCATAAGTAAATCAACTTAGCAGAAGAGATTATTTTTTTTAAAAAATAAATAGTATACATAATTCGCATTTATAATATAAAATTATACAATTGGCCGGAATTACTTCGTAATTTCTCAGTCGAAATAAAGATGAAAAGATTCGCTATTTTATTTAATTCTTAGTTACAAATTTCGTTGGATTATTTATTCTAACTAGCCTAACCATAACTGTATTATTTCATAAATTATTAAATCATATATATTTTATAAATAATATTAACCTTAGATTTTTTTTTTTATTATTAATTTAACCTTATTAATACAGTACTGCATTGACCTTTATTTCTTTAACCTCTCTTAATATATGAATAATGCTTAATTAGAATTAATCAGAGGTTATTGTTTAAGAAAGAAACTCTTCTTAAGGTGGCATTAAGATGTTGAGCCATTTGCTTACTTTGTGTTGACATATTAAATACATATGTCATTGTGTCGTTTATAGGATCTACCATCCAAGTCCTTTTATAAATAAGTGTGTTAAAATGCAAGAAAATATTCGGATTAAAATAATTTAAAAAAAAAATTTACCGAGTGTATTCTACAACATGAGGAGGCTAAAAATTAATAGATTTGATAAAATACAATTAATAATTAATAATCGATTAAAATTGAATAATTCTAATAAATAAATAACCTTAGCAGTGGTGGATCTTGAGATATTAGTTGATCTAAACATAATTGTGGTACCATCAATTCTACCTTCTTCGATTGAAGCGATTCCTTAATAAAAGAAAAACTTTTTAAAAATTTCACTTCCAATATTTTAAAATAATTAAAAAAATAAAAATTACCAGTTGGTTGAGCCAAAACTAATTCAACTTTATCGTTCATTCCAGGAGTTCTAATATACCCCATTTCGCTATGAAAATTTGAATTGTTTTTCATAGGATTCCACGTTCTCTGCCTGTAAGAAAAAAAAAAAAAATAATACTATATGAGAAAAGTTTCTTTAAAGCCATGAAGTGGAGAAAAAAAATATATATATATATAAATTCCCTTACTTATAATATAACCAACCTCTACCAGCTTCATCGGGGTAAATGGTAATTTCTTCATTATAAATAAAGTCATTAATACCTTCGAATCTGCCACTACCTTGTCCATACCAAGTTCCAAATAAAAATTCCAACGGATGATTTTGAATTAGTTTTTGATGTTTAATTTTTCTAACATTTATATCCCCATCTACCACATGAGGATGTAACATTTCTTCCTCTAAAGGGTATTGTGGTAATAATGGATAATTTTGTTGTTGTTGACTAGGATCATAAATAGTATTAACTTGAGCTACAAATTCACCTCCAAAATTACTTGAAAATTCATTAACACCGCTAACACTACTATAACTTCCTCTTTTATTATTGTTATTAAGCCCACTGCCACTTGAATTATTGTAATTATTATTATCAGGTTTAAAAACTTTATGAGTTTTAGCCAGATGATTTATTAAATTTGAAGTGGATCCACCATGTTTAAAAGTTTTATTACAAATATTACAAGTCGCTACACTTTCTCCATCTTGTAAAGTTTTTACTTCAAAATATGGCCATACCCAACTTGTTTTTGGCCGTGGTTCTCCTAATTTTATTTCAAAAATTGAACTTTTTTTTTTTTTTTTTTTTTTTTTTAATATTTTAATATTGAGGAAGGAACGTAAGAGTCAAAAAAATGTCGAGTGTACAGATATCAATTAAATGGGGAGAAACAAATTTTAGGAAATACAATCGAAATAAATAGGAAAAAAAAACTTAGACCTAAATCAAATATAAAAAGGGGGTTGAAAGAAAGGCGAAAAGTTTCAAAAAAACATACAAACATACGATACAACAATAATAATGCAACTAAAACTTTTCCTAATGAAAAATAGCTTTGTGAATTAATTGATAAGATTGATGATAAACTTTTGATGCGATGAATCTTTTTTTTGTTTTTTTTATTAGTCGCCGTGATTTTTCAATGACTAGGAAAAACTAATTCTTACAATTTATATTCCCTTTTAAAGGATCAGAATATATATTCAAATTTGCATTTGCAGCTGTCAAAAAAAAATAAAAAAATAATGTATTCACCCCAGATACATTCTTATCTGATAAGATTGACATTCTTATCTTAGTATGATTTTCACTTTCATTTATACAGTTCATCAAAACCATTCATCAGGTATTCATCAAAGAATCGATCATCACTGCGGAAAAAATATCAAGCATATTTGGTTTATTTACGGATAACAGTCTCCGAGAATTAAATAATTCATTGAACCCAATGAGATTTATTATTTACCAAAGACCGAATAAAATACAAAGTTATTATTTTTAGATCAAATGATAAAAGATAAGAAGAAAATCTAAAAAGATTAAGATTAGATAAAAAAATTAACTATAAATACCATATCCCCAGATTCTAACCAAGGGAATTGTACATGTGCGATAGGTAATTTGTAAAAAACAAACAAAGTATCTTATCATATCAGCTTAGATTGTACGGTGCGCTATAAATGACGTTAGTGTAATGTCTAACAAAAATTTGGCGGGAAAATTACTTCAGCAAGAAACGCACAGACTGCATAGAGTAACTTTAACTTTGAGAGGTTTTCCGCAATAAAATATATTCTTGATAAAGAAATTTTTGGATCAGCTGATCCTGAGAATTAGAATGATTCTATATATGGACTAAATAGTCGATCTTTTTTAGTATCATATGTAACATATGAAAACCACGTTGATAAGAGCAAATTTTTTTTTTAAAAAAAAAAAAAATTAAATCCTCTCTTCTCTCATTTTTTTTAAAAAAAATGTCATACGAATTCAAACTTCCGATTATTGACATTTCTGTATTCACCATTGATTCAAATTCTCGAACAGAAAAACTTAAAGTAGCTAAACAAATATATGAAGCATGCCGTAATGTTGGATTTTTCTATCTGATAGGTCATAATGTACCACAAGAAATTATTGATAAAGTATTGAAATTGGGTTATGAATTTTTTCATTTACCAGAAGAAGAAAAAATTAAATATAGCATAGCCAATGAAGATTATGCAAGGTAATTTATTAAGAAAAATTAAATCAATTCCATTGATTTAATTTTTCAAATAACAACATTAATTAAATCATTTTTTTTTTTTTTATTTAAAGGGGATATCAAAGACTTGGTGAGAATGTTACAAGATATAAAAAGGATTGGCATGAGGTAATTCGTTGTGTTATTGATAATTAATGATATAATTATAATTAACTCTAGAATGTGTAGGCGCTTGATTTCTATAAACCAATACCTCGTACGCATCCGTTGGTTTTAAAAAACCTTCCTTTAAGAGGTGAAAATCAATGGCCTGAGAATCCTTCAGAATTTCGTGCAGTATTTAGTGAATATATAGATTATATGTTGAAACTGGGTGCTCAAGTAATGAGTGCTATTGCATTAGGTTTAGGATTGGAAGAAAATTATTTTGAAAAGTTTTTAGAGGAGTCTTTTTGGTGCGTTATTTCATACTTATTGTTAAATTATGTTACGCTAACTAATATGTCAAATACAGGGTTATGAGAGTTATTGGATATCCAGATCTTAGGAATATAGCCGACAAGGATCGCGTGGGTGTTAGCTGCGGTGAACACACAGGTGATAAATTAATAATATTGAACGTATGATCATTGTTTTGTATATTAAAAAAAAATTATTTTCTTTTTAACGAATGGTTAAAGATTATGGGTAAGCACGTATGAAGATACGGAACTTTTTTTATATAATTTGTTTAAATTATTTACCCCTTTTTTTTAAAAAAAATAAGTTGTTTAACTTTTCTAAATCAGGTAAGTACATTTTATTTACTTTTACAGTCGTTATTTATAATTATAATGCGACTTTTAATTCATAAAGGATAACACTAAAGGAGCTTTACAAGTTCAAACAAAAGATGGCAATTGGATTAATGCGGAACCACTATATGGTTCCTTTGTAGTGAACATCGGTGACATGCTGAATGTAATTAAAAACGTTATATGACATTCTTTCTTGTTACTGTTAATAATAATATTAATATTATAACGTAGATTTGGACGAATGATATATATAAAAGTACTCTTCATAGAGTTATTCACAAGGGTGATAGTTATCGTGTATCGTAAGTATTTTATCTTACTATAGTGCTTTATTATGTTAAAATAATTTTCTCATATTTCTTTTAAAAATTTAAGTGTTCCGTTCTTTTATGAGCCAAATTACGATGCCAAAATCGAACCACTTGAACCATGTTTACAAATTGATCCGGTAAAACATCATGAACCGGTTGTGTATGGAGAGCATTTATTGAAAAAAGTTTCAACAAATTTTGAAATTATTGAATCATAATAATTCTAATTTTTTATGAGAAATTTTTGAATATAAAAACCTATTTTTCTCATAATTCCTGGAAAAATTCCATAAGCATATCTAAGTAAAATACCATAACTAGGATACCACAGTTCTTTTTGCCCATTTAATCCACTTTGCAAGATACTTTTTGCAGTTACTTCAGCATTCAAAGCTATATAATCAACTAATAATTTTGGAAAATATTTATCAGTATGACTTCTCATTGTAATAGTATTAATTGATCCTAAATGACATAAAGTAATCTTGATTTGATTTTGGAATTCTTGATATTCTAATTCTTCATTTAATGAACAGAAATATGAATTAATTGCCGCTTTTGAAGTGGAATATGCCCATGACATTCCCAATGAAATTGTGGACATTAGTGAGGATAGTACAATTATTGATTTAAATTCTCTTTTGCTACTATTAGAAATCATATATGGTATAGTTAAATGAGACAATGTAGCAAAGCCAATTAAATTTGACATCGTTATATCCCTAAGTTTTTCGATCATTAATTTTGGATTATTAAAATCCATATGTTCAAATAATGACATTGCATGATTTAATATTAACATATCTATTTCAGGTTTATTATCAATTTCATTAAAGAATTCAACTGATAAAATGATTAATTTTTCACAATCTTTTTCATGTTTAAGATCACATGTAATAACCTTTATCGGTCGATTTGGGGATATGTTTTTGCATTTAGACGCAACTTTTTCCAAAAGATCTGTTCTACGAGATGCTATTACAATATTAGCTCCATTTTTGGCACATATGTATGCCATTTCCTCACCAATTCCCGTACTAGCACCTGTTATTATGACATTTTTCCCCTGAAGTTTCGAAAGTGAAGGGACATTACACAAGAAAAAGAATTTAATTATTAAGAGAGAAATTATTAAAATAAAGATGATATGTAACATTGTTTTATTTTACTGAAAATAAAAGTTTGAATTTAATATGTATATTATAAATGTACATTCACCCTGAAAATTAGAAATTGATAGTCTCCAATAGAAATTTATGATTATCACTGTGGAGGATATTCGAAAATATTTTCTAGGATAATTTATTTTTGTTCTGTTTTAAGAGCTTGTATAGCAATGAACAAACTCAAGACAACGCCACCACTTGTTAGCCTAAATACAATTAACACTGTTCCAGAAGGTATTGTCGTAAAGGAGTACCTAGATAAAACTCTTAATATGTATATTGATTCTCCCTCTCTTTTTTCCTAGTCGAAATACGCTTACATGAACCACTTATTATAAAACCGGGTTCTCGTAAAAAACGAATAGGATTACAAGTTTTAAACGCGTTAGCAAGGCTGGAAGTGCTGTTGAGTAAAGAGGAAATGCTTGCAAGTTCGGAAACCGGTGTGCAGAACTTGAAGCAGGTTTGTGCGTTGAAAGATAGTGTTGTAAGAACAACAACGAAAAAAAAAATTAATTTAATGGTCGGACTTTGATGAATGTGGCAGTTATCTCAATGCAATCGAGTCCATTTACCTAACTGGTAATGTTTTTAAAGTGGGTTGCTGAACGATATACAAATAATAGAAACGTGTTCGCATATTTAGATTTTTTAAATCTATACATTTGAATTATTGCTTTTTCTGGAAATATAATATTAATTTGCAACGTAACCTTTTTATTGTTTTAGCAACTATATAACAAGACTGAGATCGATAACACAATTGCCGTATTAGAGGCTTCGTTATTGCAATTTGAGGAAGATGGATCAGCAAAGAAAGATATTCAAGTAAGATTCGACTCTAACATGTATTATAATTAATTTAATTATTTTTGATTAAATATTATCTTGCAATAATAGACTTGTCTCACAGAACTTGGACTCGCGTTATTATTCCCGAAATCTGCGAAGCGTTTAGTTGTACCCAACCTAGTTCCAGGAAAAGCAGACGCCTTAGGTAATTTGCAAATTCGTAGTAATTAATCAATTAATCTATTTATGTTTAAAATTTTTTTTTTAAAATTATAGCACATTTCCATGAGATGAACGTACTCAATCAACTTGTTTCGATCTCATTACAACTTCAACAAGATATAAAACTCACAAATCACAAATACATGGCACATCAACTCGCATTGCTATATGTAATTTTTAATTTACTATTTATTTTAATATAATTGTTATTTTGATCATTGATTCAATTTTGCTTTTTATTAGCAATGTCTCAATCAAGCTGGTGGACATTTTATTAAATATAAATCCCGTGTTGAGTTACATTTCGATGCCATCAAGGAAATGACGAATAGCTCGGAGGAACCAAAACTTTCATCCGAACAGGAACAATGGTAACCTAATTATCCTTATTTTAGAATCAATTATTTGAGATCTTATTAATCTTCTTTTTTTCTTTTCTTTAAAAAAATTAAGGTTATCGCAATTGACGGCGGATGTTGTTACCGAAGCTTTATTTAGTGGAAGACCTGTCACTGCAATGTCACAGTCTTTGGCGGCTTATTTAAATAATGTTGGCGAAGCGCTACCGAAAGATGAAAAACGAGCTATCTTCTGATAGCTAGAATCCAACACGTTATATGAAAACCAAATAAATTTTTTGCCCTATACATGTATATGTTATTGATATATATATACAGTATATATTTAAAAAAAAAAAAACTGGAAAATTCGTTTCTTGTGGCTTGTTTTTGCCTATTTTGGGTTAGCCCCCTTTATTTACTCAATTGCACCCCTTGTGTGCCAGGTTGGTGGCGCATCCGCGCATGCAATTTAATTTTCAAAAAATAATAACTCAAGACCTTTTCCTTTAAAACAAAGCTTTTAAAACTTCTGAATATGCGTATTTTCACCTGATCTCCAGTTTACTTAGGGTTGGAAGAAGGTTATAAACGCCGTTTTTAACTTTAAATATAAACGATTGATTTTTCGTCTTTGCCGATCATTTCCAAATATGGATTTGACGAAAAATTGATATTTTGTAGAATTTTACAAAACCGATGTTTGAACCACCTTTGTCGTTCTAATTAAATTCGCAGAGCAGCTAAAATTACATATAGTTAGTAATATTTAAAGACTATATGCTAATTTATGTTATGAAATTTTTTTCTGGCACACAAACATGATACTCAATTAAAATGTGATGTCATTTTTCTCGTGGTTGAGATTGCTTATTTTACGAAATGTGGCGTGAAAAAAGAGGCGAATAATATAAATTATGATGAACGAGTAACGACGCTCGGAAGATTAAATGTCTGATTCAATATATAGCTATGTTCTTCACAGCCTTCGTTGTTTTCTTTCCAAAGCCCCAAGATTATCAATTCCGTAATTTAAATTTCGTGCTACAACTGAAAATTATCACCGTGTAACCCAAATAGGATCAATAAGAAGCTGGTGGAACTATCTTTTACAAGTTTTAAGAAAAATCTAGTCCTATATTTATTTTTAATAATTGTATATTATTCTTTTAAATTTTAATATAATATAAAAACGAATAATGCCACCTACGACTTCTTGGCTGTCTAACAGAAATTTTGGAGTTGTCATAGACGCTGGCAGTTCTGGTTCAAGAGTACAAATTTACTCTTGGAAAGAACATGGATTTGTTAGACAAGGAAAAAATGAAAGTGAACTTCACATCTTGCCAAGAATTGAACGAGGAGATGAGTTTGGACTTAAATGGCAATTAAAGGTTGAACCGGGTATGGAACCAGAATTTCATTTTTGATTTTTTTCCAACTTTTATATAGAAAAAAAAATACTACTTTAAATATAAAGATTAAATTTTTCTGATGTGTGATCCCTTTTTCGTAGAAGGTGGAAAAGTGGAAATTAATATATATATATAAAATCACTTTATTTATTAAAATTTGCAATCCTTATCTGATCTAATTTTTAGGGATATCTACATTTGCATTAAATCCAACGGAAGTGGGAGAATTACATTTGAAAAGATTGTTAGATTTTACATTACAAGTGGTACCAACAGATGAAGTATCACAGACACCAATATATTTATTAGCTACTGCTGGAATGCGTTTATTACCATCATCTCAACAACAAGCAATTCTTCAAAATGCGTGTGATTACATAATGTTTAATTATCTTTTCAAAATTGACAAATGTTCAGATCATGTGCAAGTAATATCAGGAGAATGGGAAGGAATATATGGATGGATAGCAATTAATTATTTAATGAGTGGATTTGAAAATGACAGTGGAAATGAACATATTCAATCACAGTACATTAATAATGAAAGTGATGATTCCGAGACAATTAAACATACCACAACTTACGGATTCTTAGACATGGGAGGTGCTAGTACACAAATAGCTTTTGAACCAAATTCATTGGAATCAAAAAAACATGCGGACGATTTAACTAAAGTTACATTATATACTTTAGATGGAAAAAGAATGGACTATAATATATTTGTTACAACATTTTTAGGATTTGGAACAAATGAAGCAAGACGTCGATATATAGAAAAACAAACTCGAAAATACATGGCGACACATGAACAGATTGCTAATCCAGAATCCTCACATGAACAACCAACTATTCTAATTAAAGACCCTTGCTTACCTATTAATTTATTTCTTACCGATACATCACTTCCACCTCCCTACTATACCCTTCAAGGGACAGGTTCTTTTAATCAATGTCTTGAACTTACATACCCTTTATTAAATAAAACTGTTGCCTGTTTAGACGATCCTTGTTTATTTAATGGTGTTCACACTCCAAACATTGATTTTTCTGCTAATCATTTCATAGGCATATCAGAATATTGGTATTCTTCTCAAGATGTTTTTGGATTAGGTGGAATTTGGAATTTCTCAGAATTTGAGAGGAAAGCGAATGATTATTGTGCAAGAGAATGGGATAATATAGTTGATGATTATTATAAGAAAAATGTATGGAGTAAAGATATAGATTTAACAAGATTGGAAATGCAATGTTTTAAGGCAGCATGGATAGTAAACATGTTGCATGAAGGTATTGGAGTACCAAAGACAATTGATGATCATGTGACTAATTCTGATAACAAATTAATAGATAAAGTAAGGAAAACTCCACCTTTTCAAAGTATTAATAATATTAATGATGTACAAGTTAGTTGGACTTTAGGAAAAATGGTTATGGAGGCATCAGGTACAATTCCTTTATTATGGGGTCCACACCCACATCCTCCTCCTCAACCTCAAGGTCATGGCTTATTTGGATATTATAATTACTTAGTAGAATGGATGATTGGAATTTCAGTTTTAGCTATGTTATTAATTTTTATTTGGTTTACTTGTTTACGCAAGAATGGGCTTGGAAAGGGAAGAAGAATGAGTATTGGATTTCTACATTTTTTATCATCAATGCGAAGAGGGGCGAGAGACGGAGGACCAGATTATGGGAGATTGGAAGGAGGACAATATCCTTCTGCAGGTTTCTCTTCATGGCGTATTGTGAACAATTTTAATAGAATTATAAGTTATTTTAGATGGAAACTTCTTCAATTAACATCACCATTTCGAAAAATTTTCACTAAAAAAGGAGCAGATTCGAGCGAAGATGTATCATTAACTGTATCATCAGGTGATGATGAAGAAGAAATGAAACACTTTCGGCAAGCACCATCTGTTGATGTTAGCTCAAATTCAGTAATTACAATTACTGAAACACCTGCTACACCTGTTATAGAAAAAGGATCATCACCTACAGAACAAACATCACAATTTCCACCTTATGGATTCCCTTCAACGCGTTACAAAAAACGGCTAAGTGGGGATAGTGTAATACCTAATGAGGTTATTGATAAAGGATTCTCAACACCAATTAATTTATCATTAACTGGATTACAATCAAGAAATAGTAGTTTAACAAATCTCGGAAAATTTAAGGATCGTACAGGGATTAATGCTAATGCTAGTAGTATAAGTTTAGGTGGACAACCAGGTTCAAATAATGGAGGATATCTTAATGATTCTGGAATGTCCCTATCAAGTAGTACTAGTCCAAATTATTCTCTAGGACGTGGATCAAAATCAACTACGAATTTAGGATGGATAGAAGATGAGCATGATGATAAAGTCGTTGAATATGAAATTACGGATTCAATATTATCGAAAAGTCCTACATCTTCTACTGAACAATCAAGATATCAAACATCATCATCCACAAGACCATTTAGTCTCCCATCAATTCCAATGTCAACATCATCACCTAGAAACACTACGTTACCTACAATTAACACTAATTTAAACCATAATAATAATTCATCTACTGATATGTCATCAGCATCAAGTGTAATATCAGGAACTACAGGATTAAGTAGACCAAGTAGTCGAGCAGGAAGGAATTTAAGTATAGATAAAACTAATAGATTATCTGGTTCTACTTTGAGCGAATTATAATAGTTTTTATACTAATATTTTATTTTATAGAAAAAATAATATAAATATATGTATATTTTCAGGTGTGAATATCACTCATAATCATCATTTCCTAATTAGACCATATAAAAATGTAACAAAAACTAATAAACTGATAATTGTTCCTTCAAAAACTTACCATTATTGTGATTAGCTAACTTGTTGATATATCTCGTAATTTGTACACTGGATAATCACTGCGTGTTATATCGTACAATAAAAATATCAGCTTAAGAATAAAAGGTCTTAACTTAGAATAAACGTTTCGTTTATCTACTCTTTGTTCTTCAGTATTTATTTTTGATTGACAGAAAGTGATTAATACGTGCGGCTGTTAATTATGAGTTCAAGTAAGTTTATTAGTGTTTTTTTTTGTTATCGGTTGATTTTCTCTAAATGTTTTCGTACCTTTTGTTGTAGATTCGCGGATCGCTTGCGTGGTATGTTTAATACGTTTCAAGCTTCGAACGTTCTTACTTTTCACAGTCTTTGTTTAAATAACACGTGCAAATTAGCTTTCATTGTGAATTCTTTTATTTTACATATAGATGGTGGGACTTCCCGCTCGTGGTAAAACTTACATTGCGCAAAAAGGTAGATATAATTAAAATTATCGTTTAATTTGATGACTCATTAACTTCTCGATCATATAATGAGGCACTATTTTCAATTCGTATTCAAGTTTTGCATATTTCCTAATTGATAGTATGCCGATATCTTCAATGGCTATGCGTCTCGACAAAAGTTTTTAATGTTGGCAATTATCGTCGCAAACTTCACGGTGCGCATCAGATGCATTCGTTTTTCGATCCCAGCAATGAGGCAGGCGAGATTGCGCGTAAGGAAGCAGCAGCAGAAGCTCTTAAAGATATGTTAAGGTGGTTTGAAGATGAGAACGGTACAGTAGCCATATTTGATGCTACCAATTCCACTCGGGATAGACGTTCCTTCCTTTTAAATCATTGTAAGAAACGTGATATTCAGGTCATATTTATTGAGTCAGTCTGTCAAGATGAGGATCTCATCTTGCAAAATATAATGGAAGTAAAGTTGTCGTCTCCCGATTATAAGGATATGGATCCTGAAAGAGCAGCTGAAGATTTTCGTGCTAGAATTTCTCATTATAAAGAAGCATATGAAACTATCACGGAAAGCAACTATACTTATATCAAACTCGTCAATGTGGGAAGTCAAGTCGTGATTAATATGATTCAAGGGTACTTACAGAGTCGAATCGTTTATTATTTGATGAATTTACACATTTTGCCTAGAAGTATTTTCTTTAGTAGGGTCAGTATTGCTAGATTTAAGGATTCAGTCGGGAAAAAAAATGAATTTATGTAGATATTTATCATGGAACTAAAATTTAACCAAAACACATTATTTGACAATATTAGCATGGAGAGAGCATCTTTAATCTAATGGGCAAAATTGGCGGTGATTCCGACCTATCACCACGTGGTCGCAAATATGCGAATGCATTACCCAAACTAATTCATGAACATTTGGGAGACCAACCATTGACAGTATGTGGAAACATTTTCATCATTATTATTTTTAGGTTTAGTTCTCAATTTTATTATTCAATTAATTTATCTATCTATAGACCATTGATATTATTTTTATTATTTATTCTTGCAGGTCTGGACATCCACAATGAAGAGAACAATACAAACCGCCGAACAACTGCCATACCCAAAATTACAATGGAAGGCATTAGATGAATTGGATGCAGGAGTCTGTGATGGAATGACATATGAAGAAATTGAGGTGTGTTGATTCTGTCTAACTTTATAATGAAATAGGCATATATAAGCTTTGAATGAACCGAATTAAATATTCCTATGACCGTCTAACCGTAGTTTTTTGTTGAATAAAGTTTAATGAAAATGGAAAGTTATCCCAATTGGGTTAATATTTCATTATATATTAATTTTTGATTCCAGAATTTTTTTTTTTTTTTAAGAAAAAAATAATTTTATTATCGATTGAAATTTATTCTTGCTAATATAATTATTATCGTTACTGTAGGAAAAATACCCTGAAGATTATGCTAACCGAGATGATGATAAATTTAATTACCGATATCGAGGTGGTGAGGTAGAAATTTTTTTTTATTTTGAATACAATATGTTTCATTGTTAGGACTTGTTTATTTATTTACTTATTTACTTATTTATTTATTTTCTTTCTTAAAAAAAAATTTCGTCGTTTCAAAATTAAAACGGAAACAATAAAAACAAATACCTTGCATTGTTTTAATAATCCACTTTTTTTGGTAATATTGTCAAAATTTGAGTCTTACCGAGATGTTGTCCTTCGATTGGAGCCAGTGATAATGGAACTTGAAAGACAACAAAATATTCTGATAATTGGACATCAGGCTATTCTTAGATGCATCTACGCATATTTCCACAACAATCCTCATGACGAATTGCCATATATTAAGATTCCTCTACATACAATAATTAAATTAACTCCAAAAGCATACGGATGTGCAGAAATCAAATACAAAGTTGAAATCGATGCGGTGGATACTCATAGGCCTAAACCTCAACCAAAATCGGCAAAGCAAGTTGTCAATGGCAGGTCTTCAATTACAACCTCCAATCCACTTACAAATGTTGCAAGTTAATTTCGGGCATTACTTAATAATTTGGGAGGGTAAACTTGCAAAGGGTTATAAATATTTAATAATCATTATTATTATTATTTCATTATTTTTTAATAACTATTCCTATTATAAATCTTCTACTTTTAATCATATGAGGTAAGAATGCGGACTCCGCATTTTGGCAAGAGAAGATCGAAGAAACGTAAAAAAAGTTTTATTATTAGTAAATACAAAAGGTCATCTCCGGAAAGTCTTTGGTGAATGACACCTAATTAGGCTAGGGTTGGTTCGTAAAAGGATTTATGATTCACAATCGTAGATATGATAATTTTTTTTTAAACAATTAGTATTCGAATATCCTTTGTATAATGGGTTATTGCGCCTATTTTTTAATTTGTTTCTTGCCTTTTATACAAGATAAACTCTTTGTTTATAAAACTTTTTCAAAGAAAATATAAACTGTTTTAGTTTTCTTCCGACGCCGTATTTCTTGTTTTTCTTATGCAAGTCTGTGTGGAGAAGCGCAGATACGGGAAAAGAGAGCCGTTAGTAAGGACATTTCACGAGAGAATGGGGCTTTTGCATGTGAGAAGTGTATTCAAGTTCTTTGTTATAAAGGTAGAAGCGGGGAGAAAAGGTATAACTTTGAATTTTTAAAATTGATTGGAAAGAGGGGCGAATGCAATAAAAGTTTGACGTTTAGCAGTAAGCTGTATAAGCCCCCTGCAGCACAATCACATATAATTTTAATCGACAATATAAACCTGATCTGTGTGACTTATTCCTTTATGTCTAGCGGGATAATAACCCTAATCTAAAATCTATATGAACTAAATAGTAACACACAATTCATAGACTTTTAATAGAACGTTCATAAAATCGTTAATTCGTCGCATCATCAATATAATTTCAATATAATTTCATAATAGGGCACACAGACAATTTAAACGGGTTTTTTTATACAGTGAAATTTAGTATTACTGTAAAATTGAAATAAACCCGCCAAGTTTTACCAAAAGCAACGCATCAACTCTAATTTTTTTCTCCTATCGATAATTTTTTTTAGGGTTTTTTTAACCATATTTGAAGATATACATGGTTATGTTGATTTAAAAAAATTTTTTATTTACAACACTCCCTTTCTTCATCTTCGGTCTTCTTAAATCCGCTTTCCGTTTTTTTTTCTTTTTTTTTCTTTTTATATATATATATATATTATCCATCTTTATACATATAATATTAAAAAAAAAAATTTTTGAAGTCGTGCCGAGTTCATGGCTTCTCGTGTATTGATTATTTTCGTATTATTCTTTTATTTTACTTGTTAAAGCGTTCATAATTATTAATTATTAAAGAACACTTTATCAAAAATTTCCCGCCTTATAGATTTATAAAGGGGGAGTGTATATAACTATAATAACTAAATATTATTAAAAAAAGAAAAAAAAAAATAAAAAATTATTTGAACATTATATATAAAATTTCTGGCAAAATAAAAATTTTTTTTTTTTATCCTTTACAATTTTTTTTTCTTTTTTTTCGTAATTTGAATTTTAACTGCACATTTTGAAAATGGCCACACCACCTTTTATATTTCCTCCAAATCTTTCCGCGCCAGTGCATACTGCACCACCTACCCCTAGTGTAGTTGTGCCTCCACCACCACCTCGGCATTGTGTTTATTCCAGTGACCCGCGTGCTCACCTTATAAGTGCAAATAACACTCAAGCTAAATTTTATTTCCAAGTTTATTCTACTTCTTCGCCGGCAGCGTCAGAACAACGATTTATTTCAAAAGGTTTTGAAAACCAGACTAGCCCCAACATCCTTCCTCCAATCAACACGACCACCAATGTAGTTACTGGCTTTAATACACCAGGAAATAGTAATTTACAGTTTTCCGTATCGCCCCAACTTAGAGGGAGTCATTCGCCCTCGTTAGTTTCTGCCAGACCACGTCTTGAGATTAGACGTAGTAGTGAACCTAATTATCATATCATGGAGTATGGCGCGCCCTCTACCTTAGACAGGTTCACTCTTCAACAGGATATTCATCAACAACAGTTCAATCTACAGCAAAAGCTTGGTCATATGAATTTATCTACAGCACCACCTGCAAAAACTATTATGCAACAGATGCGTCGTAGACCTTCAACATTATCTCAAATTTTACAAAGCAATGATGATGATTATAGAAAGGATAGACGACAAATAGATCAGATCAATATTAAACGACCAAGATTTGATGACAGGAGGGAGGAAGGGGATAGAGATAGTGAAGGTGATGAAAGTAATGGTAGTTGCAATAATGTTTGCCAAGAGAGGTGAGTGTTGCCCCCCTCTTTATATAACAAACAAAAAGGCAATGAGTGAGCCTGAAAAGTATTTGAGAGGAGAGAGCGAAAACGAAGATATTTCGTTCATCAAAAAATAAAAAAAAATCAAAAGAATTCCTGCTCTATTCCCCTCCCTCCTGCTGATCTTTCTGGGAGTTGAATATTATGGTCGAGAAATACGAGCTCTATTATCATGCCTTTTATTCTTTTACTTATTTGTTCAGCAGTCTTCTTTTTGACAAAACCGTATACTAACCAAATATTTATTCCACATAAAAACATGGCCCAAATAAATTCGTAGCAGCGGAATTACACCCTGCCTTTCTTCGCTTCACATTGTGCCCGCGGCTAACGCGATGAGTTCATCATCTAAAGATTCTCCAATTACACCAAATGACAGTAGTGATGCCGGTAGTATGTTGGGTGAACAAGTTCCGCAACAACAAATTTTACGACAAAACAAAGGTCTTAGACATTTTAGCAAGCAAGTGTGCGATAAAGTGGAATTAAAAGGCATGACAACTTATAATGAGGTAGGTAATGAGAAGATGAAGTCGAGTACCTATAGGGATTACGCGCTTTAAAAGGAAAAAAAAAGGAATAAATTAAATAAAATAAATTAATAAATAAAAGAAAATATGACTGTAGGAATGAATATTCATTACTTTTCGTTCATACAAAATATCTTAATGTACTGTACATATGTGAACATCCCTAGTAACTTGCAATATGTTTTATGCTGCATTTAATGCATTAGGTTGCAGATGAACTTGCTGAAGATTTTGCAGCCCAGATGTCAGAACATGGAAACGGGGTGAGTATCACAATTTATTTCCCTATTATGTTGTCAAAGATATTTAAACATTACGTCAATATGTCGATCAATATTATATTTGTCGTTGTAGCAAAAGGTGGATCAAAAAAATATTAGACGTCGTGTGTACGATGCTTTAAATGTATTGATGGCAATGGACATTATAGCTAAAGATAAAAAAGAAATTAGGTGGTTAGGATTACCAGGTCAAAAAAATGGCGCAAATTCGGCAAAGTCGTCTGCGACGACAGATGCTGAAATTGAAAGGCAAAAATCTGAACTTCGAGAACTGGAGGTAAATTGTAGAAGAGTTTTGATTTTTACGCGTTATTTTTGCAAATGTATCGTGGGAATCGCATGAAATATTTTATAAACATTATATATAACATATTTAGCGACTTAATCGACGCTTGTACAAACAAGTGGATGAAGCTAAAGTCGCTTTCCAGGATAAATTAGCTCGAGTAAGTTAATTAATGTTGATATTTTATTCGTATTTTCATACAGCTTAGAAACAACTTATTCAATATTGACGACGTTCAAACAATGTATATTCATTTTATAGCATCTTCACATTCGTAACCTCATGAAAAGAAATAAACGTCATAATCCTTATCGAGTATCGAATAACAAACTAAAATCTGAAAAAGAATTGCATCTTCCGTTTAAGTTGTTACATTGTCCACGAGGAACAACCATTGAATGTCAAAATGGTCAAGACGGGTAAAAGAAGTTAAAAATATTTCTTATTTTGACGATATGCAAAGATTTAAATTACATGCATCAAATAAAATTAAATTCAACTTTATAGGTTTTCTCAGATCCTTACCTTCCATCCTCATCAACCCACTATACTTGAAGATGCGCATATTTTGCAATATATTGGTATGGACAAAATTTCGCCTGAAGATATGCAACAATGGGTTAACCCTGAACACTTGAAGTGGATTGTCACGAAACAGGGCGACGATGGGGATTATCGTATAAGCTGTGCTCAGTAATTTGAACACAAAAAAATAAGCTTTATTATTTTCTCGTGTTCTAGTCAATTATGTTTATGAAAACATCTTTTGACTTGCACTGAAAATAACAATAAGATCCCGAACATTTTTTTCTATTATTTTCCTTTTTTAACTTTACTTTTCTCTTTTGGAATAAGCTTTGAACAATACTTTTTTTGGAAATAAGCAGATTATTAAACATCACGAACAATTGAATAAAAAAAATCTCTGTTATATCAATATAATATTTTTCCTTTGTATATAATGAAGATAATATAATTAATTGATAAATTTAAAAATTTGTGTTACAATACTGCATTAGAATTTTTCGAATTTTTCGTGTGAAAAACTTTTGATGTTTATGCAATTATTTGATGCAGGTTGGCGTTCCTTTTACCAACCCCACATTCGTCGATCAAATGCTGGCCTATCCGTATATCTTAATAACATGTGTACCCAATTCAATTAAAATACGTTTAAAGAATTTTACCATGTAAATCTTTCAGCGTCTGTAAAAATCGGTATGTACCAGTGTCTAAGATTAACAATTTGGCGGGAAAGCGAAAAAAATTCTATATATGTTTGTTTCTGATGATATTATTTGTTCATACAAATCATTAAGTGTTAGTCGCTTAAAATGGGTTCATTAAGATTATCCGATAAAATTAAGTTATAATGAATATTAAACTTTAATTTTGCGCACAAAAAAGTTAATCTCTAATCTTGCAAATAATCACGGAAAAACCTGTATTTAAAAAAAACCAGTTAAATTCGTAACACAAAAAATCCTGACGTATTATAATAATACAAGAAAAATGTTCTTAGATTGAATCTTCCAAACCTTATTTTGTAAAATGTTTGACAAATGATGTTATACATCACATCCATAAATATTTTGCAAGATAATTTTATTTTAATTTTAATTTTATTTGAATTTTTCATATAATGTGCATAATGCAAGTGTTTAAATAGTTAATTTGATCAAAAGTTATAGAAGCACATGACTCTGCATAAATCTGTTACTACCCGTTACATATAAAAAAATAAAATATTGAATTAATGTGACGACGGTGGGGTTTGAACCCACGCATGTTTCCATACCAGGGCCTAAACCTGGCCCCTTGGACCACTCGGGCACGTCGCCATTTATATAAGTAATTATAGTAAAAAAAATAATATGAACGATTTTTTATCGGGGAATTCTACGGCTTACAGGTAATTTTGGACATATTAAGGAGAATTTATGGGACTTTAATATTTCCGAAACACATAACAATTACTTTAGACCAAAAATTTATTATAAATTTATTATTCGATATATTTCTTCAAATTTTGTAAATTTTTAGCAGCTTCATCTAATGTTTTATCAGTTTTGCAAAATGCCAATCTAATAAAGTTTTCAGCAAGATGTGCATTTTCCTCACAATAAAACTCACTTGGTGGAATCGCTACTACCCCAATTTCCTTTGCCATCCAGTAACATACCTTAAAATCTCTAGGACGTTGTAAAATAACATCTGGATATGGATAATCTTCAGGAATCTTGATTTTTGCAGTATTTGCAAGTATAAAATAACTCCCTTGAGGAATAGTATAGGGAAGTCCAACATCCGTTAATGCTTTCATCAATTTTTCGCGTCTACGTGTATATTCTTCAATATTATTCTCAAAATAATTATGTTTTTCAGCTAAATCAAATGAAATGGCAAGTGCTTCCTGTATAATTAATTAATAAGCATAAATGGTTATAAATATTATAATAGGATAAAAAAAAATTATCAAATGATGCGTAAATCATTAAAATACCTGAAGCGGTGTATTAACACAAAAGACGATTCTAGTCTGTGCGGATAAGGCAGCCCCTATCAAATGTTTTGGTCCAATCAACCAACCAATGCGCCATCCAGTCGTGCCAAAAGTTTTGCCACCACTGCCAACAGTGATGGTACGTTCCCATGCACCAGAAAGATTGGCAATTCGCTCATGAACGTCAGGTTCATAATAAAGTCGATCATACTTACGTAAAATTATAAATGACTTAAAAAATTTTCGTTTATAAAATGAAAATAAATCTGAAATTCGCATACCACTTCATCACTTATGATTATCAAATTAAATTCTTCGGCTAATTTATTTATTTCCGCCATTTCTTCTATTGAAAAGACTTTGCCCACAGGATTATGCGGAGTGTTAAAAACAATGATTTTGCTTTTCGATGTAATTTTTGATCGAAGTTCATTAATGTCTAACTTCCAGTCTCTTGATGACATGATTTTATTTGTGTTACCCATAGGCCTTAACGGGACATAGACCGGAACACCACCATTCATGGTGACATTAGCCTAATATGTGATAAATAGTAGGACAAGAGCGTAAGTATATAATTTACCTTAAAAGGACAGGATACCTACAATATATTGATCAAAAAATGGTTCAATTAGAATAACTTCATCTCCAGGATCCAAAAATGCAGCGAAGATTGCGTATAAACCTTTTTTTATGGAAAATAATAAATTTTAATAAACTATCATAATCAAAAATAATATTATAATTAATGAGCCACGAATAAAAAAATTTTAAACCTTCATTTGCCCCCGCAGTGGGAAGAATTTCTGAATCAGGATCTAATGCTCGATTAAACAAAGGACTATATGACTTCGCTAAAATACTTTTTAGACTTGCTCGACCCTTAGGAGGACTGCAAGTATATAAAAATATGAAAAAAAAAAAATTTTATAATTTTAGTCAGACATAAAGCGACATCTAACCTATATTGATGATCATTCCGATTATTAATTGCTTTAGTTGCAGCTTCTATTACAAAATCTGGTGGAGGAAAACTTTAAAGATTTTTGTTAATTTCATGAATATAATACATAATATACTATTGCAAAGAAAATATATACTCCATAAAGCCTTGCCCTAAATTCGCTGCATTGAATTGCTGAGCCAAGGGAGTAAAAATAGACCATACTAGAATAGATATTTTAGAAATATGAAATAGATTCTTCCTATTTGATAGTTTACATATAATTCATATGCATTACCATCTTGTTTAAAATGTGCAATTTTATCAGATCTTACAAAAAGTTGCTTATTGTCGCTAGAGATTTTCGTATTAGTAGCCATTATACGCTGAGTTAATAAAACGGATGAAAATTTTACGAAAGGTTTTTTCTTTATGGTAGCAAGAAAACCAACACAAGAAACAAAAGAATTAGAACGAAAATTTTTCATGTCTGATTTTTGGCAAACGGATCTAATCAACAGGGTAAAAACCTGGGGGTAATGACGTATGTAGTACATGTGGTAGGCCATAATCGGAAATATATTTATTTTTTGAGGTTATTATATTAACTATAAATAATAACATGACCGGCACTGATATTATTATGGGATATTATCTATTAATTTATTCTATTATCTAAAATTTCATTTTTTTGATTGATAATCTGATTATATCAAATAGTTCTTTAGCAACGAATTAACTTGAAGTATGTCTCATATATAAAAATATTAAAATAATACAAAAAGAAATTATAAAAGCTAATATAATCGTATCGCGCCTTTTTCGTAAGTTTATTCTACCTATTAAACTGTTAATTCCAGGAAACATGTCTAAAGAAAAAAAATAAGAGAAATAAATTAAAATGTCATAAAAAAACCAATGTTATTTCTACGTACTTGTCAAACGGTTCATTCGACTATTCATGTTTAATAATATATTCCTTTGTCTTCCAATTTCTTCTCTCGTTTCATATGCTTGTCTGTAATAAAAATATCAATTGATTGAAACTATCTTTGATCTAATAAATAATAAATCAAAACTTACTCAATAATCATATCTGTCATCCTATGTGAACTTTCTATTCTGCCTCTTTCACCTAAAAAATAATCAGTCTCACTACTTATTCCTGATTTGAAAGAGCTATAAAATGCAACTTTAATTAATAAAGAATACTTATTTTACTTATTTTATGTCGAAAAATTAATATTCAATATTCAACTCGCCTGATATCATTTCTAACTGAATTTAACAAATCAGAGTGATTTTTTGCTGCCTGTATATTTGCCTATAAATTGAATTATATAAATTTCTTATTTTAAATAATTAAATATAATCATTTTTTCTTACATACTTTTGTCTTTTTAAATTCTTTTGAATAATCATATAAAATATCTCTGTGCCTTTGAAGCATATGCATCATTGATGGATTTGTTGGTGTTGCTGAAGGTCTATCCACAACTTCTGCCATAGAATTCACAACTGAAGTAAGCTAAAAAATAAACATATATATTTATTAAATTTATCCTCAAATTGAGAATCAAATTAGAAAAAAAATATACCTTCTTGATTAATTCTTCTAATTCCAATTCCATGGCTTCGCTCGAATTTCCTGTCGCACCTTTACCTTCTTTACTATATCCCACACTTCTTCCAACTTGTGCTGCTATTTTAGAATAACTGGTAAGTTTTTGTTCAAGTTCATTTTCAAATTGTCGGGCTTGCTTCCGCAAATACTCCCAGGAAAGATCGTTTGAAGTGAGGTTAGACAGAGGAGCATGAAGAGTAGCAGGTGATGGAGAACCGGGAGTCAACGATTTATTACTATTCATTTTTTTGATACTAAAGAAATTAAATTGAAATGCGGCGGCAAATATATTGACTGATTGGTACATGATATCATTAAAGTGCAATCCACGTGATTAACTTAAATTTTGTCGTTTGCGAAAGAATTTTTATTTTAACCACCAATATAAGTGAGTAAATGGCCGATATTAACTTCACTAAAAAGTATGCATTCTCTCCAACTTTATTATTTATTTTATATATATATATATTTTCTCTCTTTATTTTTTCTTACAGTTTATCCATCGTTCTAACTAGTATTTTTTAAAGGAGCCTTTTGCGACCACATACTTCTACATTACCAGGAAGGTAACTGCATATTTGTTATCACTTTTCTTCCAAAGGTCTATTGCAAATATTTATGATTAAAACTTTTTTAGTGTAAAACCGGTTGAAACGAAAACCGGTGCTACAAAATTGGTAATTGGAGCAACATATTCTTATGGGCAAACCGTATCGATAAATAATTCTGATGGTTTAAGGTATCTATGGAATTCAATTAATTATATCTTACAAAATTTAGTTTGTTTTATACTTACTAAGTCCACTTATAAAAGATACTTACAATCTCAGTCACCACAATCGCCTCGTCGTGAACCATCTCCAAATCCATCCGGAAGTACATTTCGTTCTGATGCAAATGATGATATATCAGATATAGATTCGTCCATAGATAAATTAAGAGATCACAATCGTATTAAAGAATTGCAAACAAAGGAAGTTGATGATGAGAAAGTGTCAGTAATAAGTTCTGATCAATCAACACTTGTTGAAAAAAGCTCTATTGGGCTTAAATCTAATATCGATTTACTAATTAAAGGTAAATATAAAGTTTTTTTTAATTGTTTTATACATTATTAAATTAATTATGTCTTTTAGATCCTATGAAGGCAATAGATTCGATGAAACTCTCAGACTCAACTGTCAATCGACTAGATGAAACACAAAGGTTGAGATTCGAAAGGTGTCTTAACAAATTCAAAGATGTATTGCAAAATGCAAATATCGATTTGGGTATGTGGAATATTTAAGAATAAGTGTTATTGAATTAAACTAGATATATAATACATTTTTTTGTACATAGATGCACTCAGAAATCTCAATTGGCTGGGCATACCGAATGAGTTGCCAAGCGAACTAAGATCAATAACATGGCAATTACTTTTAGTACGTTTAAAAACAAACTTTTGTGACCGTTCTCTTAAAATTTTATTTATTGTTTATTTCGACAATATTAGGAATATCTTCCTTGTAATGCTGACCGTCAGGTTAAGACTTTAGCTCGAAAAAGGCAAGAATATTTTGAAGGTGTCTCACAAGCATATGCTAGAGGTATTGCTGGATTGGATCAAACAATTTGGCATCAAATTCATATTGATGTACCTCGGACTAATCCTGGTACTATTCTTTATCAATGTGAGACTACTCAGCAGGTTAGTATTTAAGCAAGCTTTTTTATTTTTGGTTAATTTATCAATAATTTTTTTTATAGTGTTTAGAACGTGTACTTTATGTATGGGCCATCCGTCATCCTGCTAGTGGATATGTTCAGGGAATCAATGATCTTGTTACTCCATTCTTCCAAGTTTTCCTTTCTTTTTATATTGGTCGGTATTTTATTGTGATGATTTTAAATTTCGTTTAATTAATCCGAAATTTCCATTGCAGATGAAAATCCAGAAAATTATGATACCAGTTGTCTTCCAAAGAATGTTTTAGACGTGATTGAGGCAGATAGTTTTTGGTGTTTATCTAAGTTACTTGACGGTATTCAGGTAAGTTAAGAATCAAAATATTATAATAAATTTAAACGATATTCATTATAACACTTTCTCATATTTCATAGGATAATTATACATTTGCACAACCTGGTATACAAAGGCAAATTAATAAATTAAAGGATTTGATTAACAGAATAAATGGTATATTTTCGATTTTAGAAATATAATTTGATAGATTTTATTCATAAACTCTCGGATAATAAATTCTTGTTTATAGCACCACTTGCGGCTCACTTACAAAAGGAAGGTGTTGAATACCTTCAATTTGCTTTTAGATGGATGAATTGTCTGTTAATGCGTGAAATGTCTTTAAAACATACAATTAGAATGTGGGATACTTATTTGGTAAGAAGAATACAAACACGAAGAAAATAAATAAATAAATTCTTTTAATTACTTACATAAAAATTCTTATAAAAATTTATAGGCGGAAAGATCAGATGGGTTTTCAGTGTTTCATTTATATGTTTGCGCAGCATTTCTAGATAAATGGTCGGATGAATTAAAAACTAAAGATTTTCAGGTATTTATTTGTATTTTCGAAGAATTTTCTTTAAAAAAAAATTCTTTGACAATTTTTTTTATAGGGAATTATGATGTTTTTACAATCATTACCAACAGCTCAATGGAAAGAACAAGATATTGAATTGCTATTATCGGAAGCATATAGATTAAAAAGTTTATACCATGAAGCTCCAAATCACTTATCAAGAGTTTAATTTAACACTTACTTTTTGAATAAGGACTCTTAATATATTAGACGTAAAATGTATTATTTTGTGCTCCTTTTTTAATATATATTTATTTGATTTACAATTAATTACATCACTTGTGTATTACAATAATATTTTTTTTCTAAAAAAAAAAAAAGAAAATCATACAACCAAACCTTTTTACTATATCTCAAATTAAATAATAAATAATTAAAATTAATCTTAATCACTTTTAGGTTTCCATTGATACGAAAAGAATTTAAATTTAAGTAACAAAGCAAATGCAGCATGAGCCGCTAATACAAAAATTAACAATAATCTAGAAGTTTTCGAATCAGCTCTGGATATAATCGGATAAAGATTTCTTGTGATAAAGAATCCTGAAATTGCGAATCCAACTATTACAAGAGCCCATCGAACTGTATCAGAAGGAACAATATTAATAATCTGAAATAAAATAAAAATGAGATTTTCTATTAATATTATGAATAAACGAAAATTAAACAAAACAAAACAAAACAAAAAAATAACGCACAGAGATAGGTAACCATATGGTTAAGCTATATCCATATAAACCGATAGTATCTAACAATGAAGGGCTACAACCAAAATATTTTAATGCACCCCAAACAATAAGTGGCATACCAAAAGAGTATGTATAAATAGCGGCGAAACCAAATGATAAGATTATAAAATCATAAGGAGAATCTTTGTCTGAAATAAATTTTGCAATTGTTGCTGTCACAAAAAGTAAGAATATGACAGTTGTGGGTATCCAAAAAGGTCCTTTAATAAATAAAAATTATTAGAATAATTATAATAAAAATCCGATACAGAATTAGTGTGTACCATATAAGTCAGGATTTGATCCAACTGTATCAACAAAGTTGTCTTTGGGGAAAAGACTTTTCGATGCTCTTTCAAGAACCTATATTATATATTTTTTCAGTTAAACCTTTTTATTGTGAAAAAAAACCCCTTTTAATTAACAAACCTGAGTGGTATCTACATCAAAATATCGAGCGTAGTATTCAATCGACCACAAAGGGTATGAACCACCTTGCGATTCATTTCGAATTGACTGATTTGAATCAAAAAATGACGCATTATTAAATCCTATCAAAAAATTAATAATTTAGTTCCACATAAATTATTAAAAGAAAAAAATAATTAACTTAAATACATTTTTAACAATACCGTCATTATTAGAGGGCGCTTGTTTATCTTTAGCAATTTTGCCACCAACTCCGGAAGTGGAAGAAAAATCTATACGTGAAAATATCGAATTAAAATAAAAATAAGCAAACGTTAAGAGTAAAAAAAAAAGAGGGAAACTAACCTTGAAACTCTAATTCTTCCCTTCGAGCAGGCTAAAGATTAAGTATTTAATAACTTTGGTAAAAATAAAAAACTCTTTTAAGAGACAAACTTTCTTACCTCATCGTCCATTTCGACGACCACGCTATATTCTTCTCTCGACATTTTATCGATTATAAATTTTAATCTAATGAAAAAATAGAAGCCGTTAAAGGTTCAAGGATAAACAAGAAAAGAGTAAACACGGGTCAAGCATTGGTTGGGAGATCTTGCGTTCATGTAATCATGTGATATGAACTTTAGATCACACAATTTTTTAAATTATTTATTTATATGATATGTTTCAATTATAATAATTAATTAACCATTTCGATCACTTTAGTAAAAATATAAAAATATAATAATATTATTTTATACTGAAACTAGGTTGTGAAATAAATTATTAAAAATAAAGCTATCTGGTTATTCTGGTATACTTTATTAAAATCTATTAATACCTTATTCAACAAATTTATACTGAATAAACACCTAAATGAGATTCAATATTTTCCAATTTATATTGAAGCCTGCTTTGTTGTTCATTAATTATATCTAATTTATGTAATATTATTCTAAGCATTTGATTTTCATCTTGGGGAATGGGTAAATCCGATAATTCTTTTACATCTGTATCTCTAACATCCTTTTCTTGATTATTTTTACTTCCACGTATTTGAATCAAGGTGAAAATAATCATTGGAATAAAAAATATTATTCTTGTTAAAATTTTCACATATGAACATACATTTCGTTTTCTTCCAAAAATATAATAAATTGGTAGTATGAGTATATAATATAAAATATTAAATGGTGGAGGATAATTATATCGAGTTTGTTGTCTTACTTCTCTTAAGACTAAATATGCAAAATGTGATAAATATTCCTCTGGAACTGTACGTCTAGTTGTCAATGCAGTCATAAATAATGGAAGTAAGACTGCAAAGAGAATAATACTAACTATAAATACATAAAAAGAGTACAACAAAAAACCAAATCTATGTTCCGTTTCGTTCACAGTTTGAAAATCCGGCGCACTAATTAAAAAACAAACAAACAAATAAATAAATATAAGAATAACGAATTATAAAAAAAAAAAAAAAGAATCTTTTTTTCTTACATTAATATTCCTTTAATCAAAAGTTTGAAAATTCCCCATTCACTTAACTCAACATTATGATCTTTATAACTATCTTGTAGAACTAAAAATGATTGAAAGAATGCAAAAAATGCCAAAGATAATAAAATATAATATGACATGCTCTTCTTTAAAATTCTTGAAATTTGAGTTAACCATTTTCCAACTGGTTGAAATGCATCCAATAATAGAAGAACTCTCCAATGAAGAAATAAAGGTACTAATGATAGAATTTTTCGATGTAATGGAGGAACAGAAATATCAGGATTAACAAAATTTCTAATTCTTAACGTCATGTCAATAATGAAAATTGCATATATAATAAATGAAAGTATTTTTCTAAGATATGTGAAATGTTTAACTCCATGACGTTGAAACTATAAAAAGAATAAAATATTGTAAGAAAATCTGAAAAATACAAATTTTAAAAGAAAGAAGAAATGAACACTTACTAAACGAATATCATCTAATATAAAAGTAAATACTAAAAAATACATCATTATTTCCAAATAAATATCATATTCACGAATCTTGTCAATATTAGCGGCGAAAAGAGTATAAATTAATAAAAATGTAATATATGCAAATACTTCAAGTAAATATTGATTTCTAGGAATACATAATAAATCCAAATTTTTATAGTTTTCAAAGAAATTTGAACTATGGTATGGAATATGATAGGCTACAGTACGTGATATATCGGAAATTCGTGACGGCATTAAGTGACCAGTCCATAATGCCTAAGTACGGTAATAAGGTAAAAATTAGTTAAAAATTATCACATGCATATATGCATATACAAAATATTTACATATAAACACGATTGAACTTCATCATCAGATAAAAACAATGTGCCATGGTCGCTATTTTCAGAATAAATACTTGCTGCGAGATCCAAAGCTATACGAAAATGTAAGAGATAAATAATAATATTCTTTCTTTTAAAAGATATTAAATTAACGATATGATTTAAATACCATTTTTACGGGTTTCGAGATCATCATATTGTGAGAATGCATATCGTTTCGTTAATACTTTAGTGAATATAAATTCTTGATCATCAAATTTATGAACTCTTTGAAAGATTTTTGTAAATAATGTTAGTTTCTTTATCAAAACAAATTTACAATGACTTTTTTTTTTTTTACTTACAATTCTATAGCTAATAATTCACTACACTCAATTCTTCTAGATCTCATACTGGTTAAAGCCGGTTCATGATCATCGGCTTTAATCATTTTTTGTAATCCCCTCGCATAATATAATACGATAAAAACAATGCTCGGATCTTTTTTACATTTCTCGAATACATAATCAACAACTGGATCAGTTATAAGCTCTTCAGTATGTTTAATTGAACCCAAAGGTACTAAATTCCTAATGACATCACGAATTATAGTCAGTTTCTCATTAATTTCCTCATAAAAATTATCATGTTCATCATCATATGATTTGTTAGATGAATCATCACTTTCAGGTGTTAAACAATAATAAGAAAGTTGCGAGTCATTTATCAAAGGAGTCCGTGTATCTGCCGACATAATTTTTATTAGGTGTGGAAAAGAAAAAATTTAATTTAGGAAAAAGAATAAATTTATATTATTTTTTTATATTAAAATTTTTTACGTATTTCACGATCATCGTCATCATGATGTTACGTTTACATATATGTTACGTCACTAATTATTTAATGGTTTTAAGCCATTCTTGGCGTAAGTCTACAAAAGTTCAAAACAAAATGATGAATCAAACGAAAAGATGTCCAGCAGATATCCAGCAGATATCCAGCGGATATTCAGCGTATAACGATTATTGAAAGAATTCCATTAGCGCCTTTCAAATGTTCTGTATATCGTTTGTAGTTGTTAAAATTATGATATTGAAAAGTTGTTAATTCTTCCGAGTTCCTACCACTTCAGAAGTGCAGAAAAGAAAATTTTTCCTTTAATTTTCTTTCCAGTCTATCATAAAATAATATCATTAAATGGTTAATCTCATATATATATGTCGTAGACCAAACTTGACCATGTCCCAAATCGTCCCGTCGGCCTAAATTATTGGCCCATTCTAATAATGCCTTAAAACTGTACCAGCGATGATCTCCTAATTTGGGCCGATGGGACATGGTTTGATTTGGTCTACAACATATCCAATCAAAAATCGATGATTTCTTAAATCAAATTTGATTTTTTTGATCCGATAATGGGTATTGCGTAATTCAAATAAAATTAAGTACACCTAAGCATATATGATATAATCTCTAATTGTAAATGACCTGCTTATTATAAAATTATTTTAGTATATTCCACTAATTAACATAAAGCATTTAAAATTAAAGCTTAAATCAGGCTAAACTATTTTGAGAAAAGCTGCTAAAAAATTTCGAGCTTTATTTAGTTAGTATATTCAATTGTAAAAACTCGACCGGTTTTCTTTTGCACCTAACAAAGGCGTAGTATTTTTGTTACAATTCAAATTTTGTTTGTGCTTAGGTATTTTTTTGCGCTTGCCCAAAATGCGCTTAAATAAAGATTATATGCTGTATACTTTTTAGAACATAATCGATACTCAATTGCATACTTCGTTGTAGCAAATTAAACCTTATATTCTCTTAGTTTTTATCTCTTCAACAATGATACGTTATCACGTTACCTTCTATTATTTTATAGTGCTAAATTCAAACATAATTCGTATCATAATAAATTATTGTAAGAGGATTATAGAATTAAGTATAAAAAACAATTCGTAAACACAATTATTCAAACAATTTAGTATGAAAATATAAAATCGATCAAAAAATTTAATATTTATTAAATTAAATTACGTATTACCGGTTGTATAAACAGATAAAGTTGTGAGTATAACTATAATAATTTACATAATAATGTATAAGTACATAACTCTATATACTTGTATATATAAATAAATATTTTTCCCACACATCATACCTTATTACAATCGATAAAAATAAAAAAGAATCAATATACCACTGGTATTCGTCACTCAAGAACTTATTATATTATATTAAGTTAATGTAAATGTAAATGAATATAATGGAATGTTAATGAGAAAATGCAATTTAAAAGTATATTGATTTATATTGATTGAAATCTAAATAAAAATGTTAATGATTTTATAACTATTGTCTATACAATTCTTCTTTTTTAACAAAAATTGTTGATAATCATCCATTTTTTATATATTATAAATTGATAGAAAAAAGTTCATCATCATTTTTAGGAGGAGATGAAACTGGATCAAGTAAATAAAGAGTAGTACTCGTTGTAAGCGAAAGATTTAATTCTAAAACAGGAGTTTTCGATGAAGTCTCTTCTTTTGTAGTTTGTGCATTTGGAGGATTTTTCACTAATTCATCAATTTCTTTTATAATAGAAGGTGTAGTTAACATTTTAGCATCTTGATCATATGATCCACTAACAATATTAATCCTCTTATTTCTATCTTTCTTTGTCCATTTACGAGAACGAATACGAGCCAAAATAACTGTTGTAAAAGTCCAAGTTAAAAATTGTATCCAACTGAGAATAGTTATTGCTTTTCCTAATGTTAATGATTTATTTGTATCAGGAATCCCTTCTTCAGTTTGAAATTCATTGATTTTTTCATATAATTGATCAGTTATATTATTAGGGTCAATTATAGATCCATTATTAATTCTAGCAACAATTAAAATTGAGAGGACGAACCAAAAAATAGATAAAATTACATCTATTAAATAAATAAAAATTTTGTATCCAAATTTACTTGAAATAGTAGGGAAGCATAAAATTGCTGTAAATAAAAATGATATTATACTAAAAATAAAACCCAAATAAATTTCTGCAGGAAACTTTATTGTTGAATTCTCTTGTTTATTATTAATTTTATTATAATGAGAATCGAATGAAGCGGAAAATGAATTTGTTGATGAAACCCATGCAGAAAGTAAAAAAATGGTAATTAATGATAAAAGGGTAAGTATGGGATGGAGGATGCGAAGGGTTTGAAATGGCCAAGACATTTTTACCAACTCGTGAAAAAAAAAAAAAAATATTTTTTATATAAATTATTATAATATAAAAATATATATATCGTACTTGGCCTATATCTTTAGTATCAATGAGAGAAAGAGTGAAGTTGGTGAGCGGAAACTAATCCGTTTGTGAGAAGGTAATTATTCCGTTACAACGACGAATAAAAATTTTCAATTAAAAATGCATTCTTATAGTGGTCTTAATTGATCGCATGGTAACACGACGATCCTTTCTTAAATAGGCCATCAATTCGAGATATTTTTATTTTGTGTTAAATTAATGACGGATAGGATAGGTTTGGATTTTTCGATGATTGGTGTGGAACATTTTCTATGCAGGCTCATGCCTAGTTTTAGTTTGTTTGACCGATTTTTATGTTAAAAATGCGTAATTGCATATACTTATATATACGTATGTGTTGCAATATAGCATACAAAGTGTGTATAATGCGATGTGAAATATTAATTGATCCACTTAATGGCCGTTAATAGCCGAATAACTTTGCCGAGGAAAAAGGAAAAAAAAAATGAAAATCACTTTTAAAGCTTTTAAATGATTTTTTGTTGAATTCAACTATATTTTTTATTGAATTTAAAATTTACTTTTTGTTAATAATACTAGAAACGTTATAAATAATGTAAATAATATCTTAATACTCGATTCAATGATTCATGGCATAAATAAACAAATAAATTGTAACAGACTTTCAGACTTTCTTAATGAAATCAGCCACTCAGGTGAGGATAGTACCATAATTCGAACTCGGAGCCGATCTCCACATGGGTATACATACAACTTGGGACAATGATATCACTTAAAAACGCGCAAAAAAGTATTTATAATAAATAAATGAATTTTATTGGTAATAATAATATTTATAAATAGTTTTGAAGAAATTAAAAAGGAAAATTAACAATTATTTAGCTATGAACAATGCTATTTAACAGGTATTATACATTCTAAAAAAATATTACATTATATACATATTAAGTAAACTATATGTATATAGTCCTTCGTTACACTTCGGACTAATATCTCATATATACATATATATATATATATAATTCCTCCAATATCCGAACAAATAAATACCATAAATGAAATAAATGAAATAAATAAGAATAATTCTTTGTAATCAAAAAATATTTTTTTGTTACAGGATCGTAAAATTGGAAATCATAAGAAAGAAAGGATTTAATAATGAATTTAATAAGGTTTCTTGTGATATTTTTTTGGATAATATTTATGCTTATATTTGTATTTTGGATAATAGTATTTATATTTGTATTTTGGTTTGTATTTCTTATAAGCCCCAGGATAAGCTTCAGGTTCAAGAGGGCATCTGCAACTGGAGCCGGTGAAGTGGAAATTGGGGGTACTTTTATACTTGATTGAATTCCTTTGCGAATGATGATATACTTCTTGCGAATGATAATATTATCAATATTGCGGATCAATGTTGTGTTAAAGATTGAGAACTAGATATTTCTAAAGATGGAAGAAAAATAATTAAAGATGATATCGTGATTATAAGAAGAAATAGTATGAAAATTCCCAAATTCAGAGTAACTAAATCAAAACTCAAAAACTTTTCTAATGATTTAATATCTTGAGTTGGATGAGAGTAGATAAAAAAGTAGTACTGTATGATTTTACTTAATTGTTCAATTTCATGAGCATCCTTAACTTACGTATCTGTGTACGATATTAACGTACGCACTGGCCGGAGTTAAGTGTAAAACTATCACGTGCAAGTGCATAATTTCTAAACTCTGGTAGGATGTACGTACACACGGTGCGTACGTTAAGGAACTTCTCAATTTCATAAAACTCCCATGGGAAGGAAAATAATTAAAGATTTTTATTTTTAATTTTCATAAAAATTTATTTTTAGTATTTAAATTATTTAAAAGAAAAAAATATATATATAATTTTTAAATTTAATTAAATTATTTGTTTTAAATATGGTAGATTTATTGATAATTTCTTTACTAAATGTGTGTCATCGATTCAAGTCGTAATAAAAAAAATATCTTTTATTCCGAAATTTCGAAATTTCGTCAATTCTTCAAATCTTCAAATCGCACAATAATGATATTTCTTCTTAATTAATGTAGTAGAGAATAGTAGACAAGGAGAGGAATGTCGAAATTTCGTTTTCCCAATACGCGTTTTGATAAGGTCATAAGATGAAATGAATCATATGGGCTTTGACCCTCCTGGTGGCCTTATATTGACCCCCTTTATTGTAAAATATTTTATGCGGGTCAAGTTAGCACCGCGTAGTGGGTCAATATCAAAATATTTACGCGTATTGTACGTGTATACACTGTGTATACTTACCAATACAGGTAATTATGCTAAAAATAAAACAGGCTGACGTTAAAAGAAATTTCCATATAAACAATAATAAAAAATTAATTACGAATTTAGTAAATTCATAGTAAAAAAAACAATTCAGTAAGAAATATAAAATGTATTAATTTAATAAAGAATTGATCGATCATTTTAAATTTCCCAGTCGGGAAATGATAGCTTGTCACCCCTTCAAAGATAACAGTTAAAAATTTTATTTTTTACAAAGCCGTTACTCGTAAACCGTAAGGTATTGTTACTCGTAAGTACTGTTACTCGTAAGTATATACTGTATATACAGTATATAGTACCCATATATATAGTATATATCCGTTACTCGATGTACCGTTACTCGTATGTAAATAAGGACTTCGAACTGGAATACCGGGAATGTAAGTTGAGACTTGTTTCTTTTTTGTTTTGGGAACGTTACTAACGTTTCTTTTTCATGTTTTAGAACAGGACTTGGGCTTTGGACATTTCATAGTGTTTTATTTAATAAGAAATTTAAAGAAACATTCAACCCGTAAAGAAATGTTCATTTTAGGTAAAATTAAAATTTCGCGATATCATAAAAGGACATTTTTAGGAGATTTTCCGCAATTCAAGATGGAATTAGGTAAATTACTTTTAAAAGATCAAAGAAAGAATTCTAAAAATAAAATACATTTATTCGTTTAAATACGTAATACTACTAAAAAAGTATAATACATTGTCAAACTAATAAATTCGAATTTACGTAAGCAAAAAATTTTCAAGTGATGATATACGACGATTAATGATCTACAATTGCATTACGCATAATGACCTAAACTAATTTTACGGGGGAAAAAAAAGGGACAAGAAAAAAAAAAAAGGGAAAAATGGCATCATATCGATCATATCGATCATATCCATCATATCCATCATATCCATCATAATCAGGATAATTGAATTTTTTTTAATTTTTTGAATTTAAAAATAAACATTTTTAGAAAAATCTGCATAAAATCCTTTAACTCATTAACATAATCACTTTTTGCCTAACATAACATATGATTATATTTTCTTATTTATTTAATCAGTTATTCCGATATTAATTTATTTTGTGTATTTATTTTTTATTTATATATATATATAATTTTTTTTGCCACTTTAACTAGTTTGTAAAAATTCTTTGTAAAAAAAAAAATATATGTTTGGGAATACATAAAAAATCAGTGATGAAATTGTCAGATTTACAAGTAATCAGAAATTTTTATTACTAAATTAGGAATTCAGGATGGCGTGAGTAAAAATAAATATTTTTTAATTTTGTAAGACATTAAACATTTTGTAATTTAGTAGGATAAGTAACTTGAGATATACTAAAATAGGATTAAAATAGGAGCTTGTCTTCCTGGGTTGTGGTCACACAATCATAAAAAGTTTTTTATTGAATTGTACAAAAAAATGGTTGTTGTTTGTTGTTTCTTAAATTCTTTTCCATCATAAATTCTTTTTTTTGGTACGACAAAACTTTCAAAACTTTGTTTTTTTTGACTGCGTGATTATCAATATTATACTTTTATTATACTTGAGAATTTTTTTTTATTTTTTTTTATTTATTTTTTATTATTTTAAAAAAAAAAATTTGTTATGTATATTATATACAAAGTCCAAAATTTTCTAATTTTCATTTAATTAATTTTCTAATTGATCATTTCCCACCCCTTCCTCTATATTATCATTATCATCATCATCATCATTATTTACTACACCTTTTTGAGCCCAAAATCTAAACAATTTAACTGTGGTAGCATAAATATTAAATTCCGATTGACATCTATCCCATAAATTTAAATATTCCCTTTCCGTAATATTCATAAATTTTGGTAAAATATCTACAAGTTTATTTGTAAAATACATATCTAATAAATCACCGTATATTAATCCACTTTGACCACCAAGTGGACCGATTGGGACCATACGAAAATCCGATTGTATACCGGTTAATGATGGGATTGATGAAAATATCAAAGGAATTTGATTTGTTATGTAAATATTTAAATCGTTTGAATTTTTAAAACTCATTACTAAGAAATAAAAAAAAAACAAAAAAATAAATGGTTAATATTGAAAAATATTGAAATATATAAATAATAAATATTGATATAAATATAAATATATAAATATATAAATATATTTATATTTATTTATATATATATGTATATATGTATATATGTATATTGTAGACTTACTATTTTTAATCATAAATGTAAAATGTGGACCTGCATTATACACTTGTAATTCTCTTTCTATAAGTTCTAAATGACCCCCAGGTTTTAGTACCCTAAAAATGTAAGAAAATATATTATTATATAATTTTTTTTTTTTTTTACCTTTTTTTTTTACCTTACTTACCTTACTAATTCTCTTATGACATTAACCCATTGATCTGTCTTTAGGGATGTAGACATTAAACTCATCCTAACAAAATCAAAGTAATTATCTTTAAAGGGTAATCCTCGATTTATATCACATTGATGAAAATTTAAATTGGTTGGTTTTATTTCCGATGGGAACACCGCTGCAATGTCAACACCATAGAATCTTGTCAAAGGATGTTGTGTAGACATTTCAAGAAGCCATGCACCGGGTCCACAACTAAAGAATACAGAGAATATGAAGAATTTCAGTTAAAAATCGAATTGAAAATCGAAAATCGAAAAAGCGAAAAGCAACTTTACAAATAATTTTATAAACAAATTAACAACTTACCCAGCATCTAAAACCTTACAATCACCTGATTTTAATTTTTGTTCAATTGGAGAAGAATAATTCCCATCATTCCAAATATGTTTGAACAAAAAATGTTGTAATTGCATCCTGTCAATATCTTGATCATTTTTTGGTAAATGAAATCGAGATTTTGCTGATTCCTTATGTTCTTCCCTTTCCATCAATTGTTGTTTACTTTTTTTATTTTTCAATCTCATGGTCCCGTTATTATGTCTATTAACACGAGACGACGATGAATGATTATTACCCATTCTTTTAAATACTGTATATTACAAATTAGGATATTTTTATAAAGAATGTTACTATATTAATTAAAGAATGTTAATTATTATTAAATTAAAAAAAATTAAAAAAAAACGAAAGTGAAAAAAAAATGGGTCGCTAAAAAAAAAAAACGTTTTTAAAGAGACTGAATAGAAAAAAAAAAAACCAAAAAATAATTTTTTTTAATTTAAACCGTTTTTATACATTAATGGTAAAAATTAAAAAGGGTTGTTATAATAAATAATATATATATTATATATAATTATTTATTTATTCTTTTCTTTTTTAAAAATATATATATATATATATATAAAATATATATATATATACTTTTTTATGTTTATGAACGTATATTTTATTATTTTTTAAATTTTTTTTTTTTTCTCGTCGTTATCGTAAAAAATTTTTTTAAAATAACCACAATTTCTGAAACAATATTTATATAAATGAAAAAAAAATTTTTTTTTTTTTTGGAACTAAAAAAAAACGATCTTTTTGCCCTTTTTCTGATCTAAAAGGAAAAGATCAACAAATCAAACAACAAGGAAAATAAATTAAGGGTTTACTTCAACAAAAAAAAAACAAATAAAAAACAAAATGGCACTTTATATAGCAGCATATAAAAGGAAAATCATTCCTCATACATAACGCATTGTATTTTGTTGTACAATACATTTTAAATATAATATTTTCTGTCACTTGATTTGTTATTAGTACGCACACAAAAATCCATAAATTGATAAAACAAGAATGTATGAAAAAAAGAAATTTTTTTTTGGCGGCAAAAAAAAAAAAAGAACTGAAAAAAAAAGTTGTACAACCCTGATTAATATTGTACAAATTTAACTTTGATAAGCCCAAACCAGATTTTAAAGTTTCTTTCACTTTCAATGAATGATTATGATGATAAAAAAATGATAATAATGATAATGAATGATAATATTTATAATATTTTGATTATGAAGATTTTAAGAGGAGCATTTAAAAAGGGTTTTAAGTTTAAGGAGGTAATTTTTAAAAAAAGAAGAGAGGGGCAGGAATTTGAGAATAATGACATATGTTATACGACAGGATCGGAATATTGTAGATCACTATAAAATAAATCGTGAATATAAAGTTTATCAATGGGATGTCCCCCTATTTAAGATTTAGGGGTTAGATATAAAATTTTGTGTTATATAACTTATATTAGATATTATAAGAATTTTATATGTTTTCTGGTTACAGTAAATATATATTATTGTTATTCCTGGGTACAGTGTGTTTCAATATTCTATCATTCAAAAAAAAAAAAAAAATTCTGATATTCTTAATTAATTTCGTGAAAGGATAATAATCCTTATATATTTCATTAATATTATCCGGACAAA
The DNA here is from genome assembly GCA_021464525.1 of Rhizophagus sp. LPA8_4_AMF. NCBI lineage: Eukaryota > Fungi > Glomeromycota > Glomeromycetes > Glomerales > Glomeraceae > Rhizophagus > Rhizophagus sp. LPA8_4_AMF. Next base: position 21,355 of record JADRCO010000057.1, on the reverse strand, counting down.
AAAGTAAAAAAAGTACAATGTTTATCAAATATAAATAAATAAGCATTGACATACAAGTATTTGAAGAATTTTTTCGTCATAATTCCGATCCCAATTTTTCTTTCGGTAATTTGGTAATGACTTTCCATTGAATGTAGTTATTTTAGCATATCAATATTCATTTCAATTAGGAAAAAGGATTATAGATATTAAACTGAATAATTGATTAAAAAAAAAAACAAAATATTTGTATATTTATTACGGAAAAAAAATTATGACAGGTAATACCAGCCGAAATTATAATTAATGTGGGCCATCAATCACATGATAAGATCTGATGTTAATCGTAATTTTCTATAAATTTTATAATTTATTTTAATTATTATTATTATTATTATTTAATACGAATAATACGAATAATACGAATAATACAAAGAACAAATCACAACTTAATATTTTTTTTCTTTTTAAAAATAAATTTCTATTTTTATAATATATTCCGCGTTCATATTGTAGGATTTTCTTTGTAATATAAATTTGAACCTTTTTTTTTTTTTTACAGTACTTACAATCATAATAAGATCATTTTATGTAAATTATTGTAAATTATTGCGCAACGTGAAATTTTTAGATTTGATAATCTATTTAAATTATTTTAAATTATAAGCACGAATAAAATTTAACTACAAGCATGAAATAAAACTGCAAGCTCGAAAGATGAAATTTCATTCCTAGTTTCATTTACGGTTTCGTTCGAACAAAACTCATTGTTCGTCTTGCAGTAAATAAATTTAGAATACAGATTATGACATAAATTACATTTACTAGAATGAATAACAATGATTTATATTCAAAAAATTTTTTCTTTTGAAATCCAAAATAATCAAAGATCATCATCTAAAACGTACTAAAAAAGTAAATCGGAATCAAATAAAATATTGTTGTCATTTTTGATTCGATTGTTGTTAAATTTTTTTTTAATACATTATTTTAATAACATTATTTTAATACATTTAGTTAGTTTAAATCCATTTATAATATACACATTTTTATTCCTTAAATGGTGTTGCAAAATTTTTCGCGTCAGTTTTTTTTTTTTTCAAAAGATTTCTTTTCAGATTAACAAAGGGAACATTATAATTATAATAATTATCGTTATTGCATTTAAAAACTTTTAGATAAAAAGAGATAAAGGATAGAAAAGGGAAAGAAAATAAAATTATTTAAACATATTAGGAATAACTTACTGATAGACAAATTAACTTAATTTATGATGTATTTAATCTATGTAAACAATTTATTTATTAATAGATTCTCACTAGTTAAATAAGGAAAAAGTAAGAACTCGTATAATATGCATTAAATATATCAAATTCGGTAGATTACCAAAAAATGCAGGGTTCGTCATATTTATTATTATGTTCATTACCTTTTTTTTACGAATGATAGTCCCTTCCAGCGAAAGTTCTAATATGAATATATATCACGTGATTGCTGTAAATTTGTTATATAATTATGCCATGTATTTTCCAGGTATTATGTACTATGTATATGTCGATAATCCATTTATAGTAATAGTATTAATCGAATACAAGAATTTATCGTCTGATTAATTTCAGATGTTCAATGAATAAAATAATGAAAGAATAAAAGAGTGAAAGAGTGAAAGATGCCGTTGCTGCCTGACTGATCTGACGTGAAATCTTGGCAATTTTTTTAAAAATTGATTATCTTTAAACTTTGAGACGAATTCGATGCGGTTGGATATTGTATCAACTTCGTAATGTAATTTAGATCACATGTTTTATTACCGTATATTGCGTGCACTACCCATAACTCTTGTGGATGGAGCTGTCGAGCAAGGTTGTCCTTGTACAACTATAACTCGAATAATATGTATACAGTGACAGGTGATCCCTTAACTATGCAGTCCATAAAGTTTCCCTAATTCATCCCTCCCAATTCTAGAAGTACCAATCCTCTATAAGTGCACGCACTATATAAATTCTATGCACGGTGGGCCTGGTCCCAACTTATAAGAGCTCTTAATATTTTACTCTCTATAAATGCACACCCTCTCTAAGTGCACATTCTACTATTTTTTTACTATGGTCCCAAGGGGGATGCACTTACACTATAGTTCATTTATGTATAAATACCTGGTTCCAGTCTGCCCTAATTTAGCCGAACATGTGACATTTAACCAATCACATTTGTCAAAATTCTCTCGTTACCGAATCTAATCTTTTAATTCTTCGCTGTAAGATTACAACGAATTTGGGGTGCAGAACAGCAACTTCGCTATATCAAGGGTAGACTGTATTTAGGGGGAAAGATGGGAGATAGTGAAAGATGAGGGATATTACGCATGGCGGATACTTGTATTCCGAAGTATACGGTATAGTCTGAATATAAACGGTATATGAACACAATGTGGCGAACTGTGAATAACTGTATGAGCATTGTACTACCAAATGCAAATATTACTTATTTGGCGGCTTTTGGCCGTTGAATGAGGACTTAAATTGGACGATACTTTAAAGTATTTTGTAACAAATTCTTTCTTTAAAGTCTAACGAAGGTGAATTTATTCGATTAAGATAATCCTTTCTTTTGTTGGACTAATGCCATCAAAGAACACATATGACCACATGTCAACTTGTTAATTTGGTTAATAATAAAACAGCCGAATCGTATTATTATTTTTAAACCGACCAAAAAGATCATACAAAATGTTTTATTAAGATATATTATTTTAGTAACTCATTTAAAAAATCAATTGTTTATTAATGAAACAAATTATGATTTTCAAAAATGGTTTATCGCGATTATCTTCTCTCGTAAATTAAAAATCAGATTGTACATCATTATTATCTAATTAGTAGGCTGATAAATCGGATGAAACCGTTTGAAATAAAAACATAATTCAAAGAAAAAAAAAAAGAAATGATAATGATAAAATATTTGTAATTACATTGTATGTACTGCCTAAATTGCATTATTATTTTATCTATCCCTTTTTATATTCTATTAATAGAAAACAATTAATTAATAATTCTCTTTTTAAACCTAAACTTTATGAACGAAACCTTTTTAATCATCATAATATAAAAAAAAAATATAATTAATAATTCTTATTAAACCTAAATTGAAAGATGTTTGTTACTTTAACTGTTGTATTTTTATATTAAAAGCTTCTTTTGATAAGATATTATTTATAATACCATATAAACATACTGTATAATGATAAGATTAAATATAAAAATTTGATATATCCAATATATATATATTCAGTAATGTACAAAATGTCGTGTGCTTGTTTTGTACTTATTCAAGGGTTCAACCTTGTCAACCAGGGGTATTTATTATAAAAGGAAAAATTTTTTTTTAAAAAAAATTTATAGTTTCATAATTTGTCATTTATTTGTTTATTGAATAAAATGAAATAAATGAAATAAATTAATAATTTTATTTTCTTTTTTCATTTTAAAATGTACAGTTTGAAAGTCGCATGAAAAGGTTTTTGAAAGACTGATTTAGTACAATAGTCCGAGATCTAGACCGTCTAGACCGATCTGGATCTACCAAGTATCACACACGCGACCGACCGACAGACCACGCGAATTCAAAAATATTAAATATGTTTAATAATTTTTTTTTTAAAATACGTTTTATTAAATTTTAAATCTGTCCAGCTGATCAAAACAATAAACATAAATCCAAAAATTTGGTAAAAAGTACTATTTACATGAAAAAGAGTGAATGAAAGAAGAGAGAAAAAGAATATGAATGTGAAATGGAGAAATTTGAAATAATTTTTTTTTTTTAATATATGTATATAATATATATATATATATATTAATTGAATATATATCATTTTTATATAAATTTTTTTAATAAGGACAAGGTAAATCAAAAATTTGACATAATTTTATCCTCATGAATTGAAAAGCGTGGTTCCTGAAAGCAGTGTTCTTTGAAGCTTCCATAACACACTTTCCGCAAAAATTTCTTTCTTTACACCATCCACATTTTATCCAAAATTCATCCCAATATTTATATTTAGCTTTACAACTAGCACATGACATAGTACAAGAATCACAGGTATCACTTTGACAATCCTGAAATTGAAATATACCATCGTTCGTATCAATTTCTTTACTTAAAGAATTATTTAAAATTAAATTGATCCTTAATGGAATTGGGTTAAGATATAAATTATTATTTTGAGTAATATCTTCATCATCATCAATTTTTAATTTACGTAAATCTTCAATAACTTTTTTAATAATTAAAGAATGTCTTTTTCCTCCAATACATCTTGTCATATTAATCTTCTTTAATTCTTTTAAATCAGGGGAATTTCCTGATTTATCTTGATGCCATTTTACCATTACATTTGTTATTGGTAATAATTTAACTTGTTTACAAGCAAAAATATTTAAGATTTGTAAATTAGAACAATGTTCCAATACAGATATAATCGCTTGTTCAGTTATTTGAGATTGATTAAATGTTAATTTACGAATATATTGATTCTTATTATTTGAAACAATATAATTTATTAAATTGTTAAATAGTTGTTGATTAAAATTCGAAAGAAGGATAATTTCTGAAAATAAGAGAGAATCGGGAAACATTAAATATAATTGACGACACGCGCTTTTTAATGATATTGTTGATACGATATCTAAATCTTTTTTAATAATGTAAAGGACATCATCAGGAAGTGATGAAAGTGTTGTCAATTTTAAATTATTATTATGTTTATTATTATTATTATTTAATATGTGAAATTGATAATAGATTGAATTTTCCATTGCCACTCCACACATTTTATTTAAAAGAATGAAGGGAAAATATGTAAAATTTGTTAAAAATGACATATTTTTAAAATGAGGAGAAAAAATAGATATATATATATTTATTTGAAACAAAAAGAAAAAAAAAATTATCAGAGTATGTAAATTATTTATAAACTTTTGTTTTTTTTAAGAAAGAAAAAATGTCAAAGATTCAAAAGGTAAGATATTTTGCAGATTATTTTTAAATTTTTTTTTTTTTTTTTTTAGTGGAAAAAATCATACTTTATATAGTAATAGATGCAAGTATTTGTAAAAAGATTTTACAAAAATGTCCAATAAAAAAAAAAACATACATAAAAAAAAACCGCAGGGTTCCAGAACCTTACAAACATACCTGCATTCGTGTATCAACTTACCAGTTACTGTAGGTGAATATCATGTAAACAGTATATATTAAAATTTGCGTCATCAAATTTATCGTTCTAAATATATCCAATAATAGTATTAACATAAAGGTCTAGAACTTAATATTAAATATTGGGCAAATTTTGATATAAACAAAATCAATCAAAGTTTCATCATTTTATTTATTTGAATGGTTCATAGAAATTAAAAGAGTTCATCCAACCTTCTATTGTGTATTTCAATAATAATATTAAGGTCGTTGTTTCTCAGACGTTAAATGATTGTTTCTAGAAAAAGTGATTAACTGCACAGATCTTTTATTCTCTCATGTGAATATTTTAAGTAAGAAAAATATAATTCATATGAAAGCTAAAAAAAAAGATGTCTATCCTTTTTATCCTTTTTATCCTTTTTGATACCAAAATGACGCTAACCAATGCTAGGTAAAAACCCTAATGGTAAAACCCTATTTATTCTTTACGATCTATTTTAATGTAATTGTTAAAGTAAGTAGGTAAAGCAGGGCCTTAATATGCATGTAACTGCGCACGCGTAAGGGAAAAGGGATAATTCACGCAACACAGACTATATCTGATATCGGATTACAACACGTGATACTAAGAAATCATACGATAAATGGGCATTATTGAACCCTATCTATTATCAAGAACAATATGACAAGGGAGTTTGTTTTTCTTAAATATTTGTCTATTCTAAAGTTACAAGATAGCTAGGAAACTTATTTGGTTAGGAAACTTCTTACAAAATTTACATGGGTATATGACGCATATGACGTAAAAAAAGGTTAATGGTTTTAACTGATTATGTAAAAAAATCTAGACTGAATTTTCATAGTTTTAAAACTATAAAGAAGGACAAATAATAATGCTTGCATTAAAAAAAGCTATTCCGCGTGAATAATTATTATTTATTTTTATTTGTTTATTTATTTTGAAAGAATATCGTGATATTTTTGTTTTATTTTTGTGTAAAAATCATGTTTATCATAACATAAATTTTTTTGTCCAATTAATTATGGTATCCTTTCTGTATTATAATTTTACACTACATGAAAGAATTTACATGAAAGAAAAAAAAAATTATTTTTAAAGTTATGATAATGGAATTTTTTTTTAAAAAAAATGACTGATTTATTCAACGAAATATTTGATGATCATTTCTAAAAAAGATAAATTTTCTTTGAAAAAATTTAATCTAACTTAAAAATGGAAATTCATTAATGCAGTTCATAATAATTCCGATTAGTCGTTATTTGACCGTAAATAAGAATTCGATATTTCGAAAAGAAAAAAAAAAAAAAAAAAAAAAATATGTTTATTACTTAATAAAATAAAACAATCAAAAATTTTATGATTGTTTTGATTGATATGATTTTTAAAATGGTAAATCATTTATAATTATGGAAAATTCAATAATAAATATTCCTTATAAAAGTATAAATTTATTTCTAAAACCAAAGTTCATTCAATTTTTTCCCCCCCCCCCCCCCCCCTCATTTTTCTTTATACCGATTTATGCAATAATCGGTAAGTCCCTGCGCCGATTGAACCCTATGATCTTACAAATTTTATAAAGAACGCGTTATTGATATTAGTCATGGTGGTATTTTTTTTTTTTTTATCTTTTTAGCTGATAGATAAATTATTATATCGTACGTAATATGACCTCACAGGAAATTTAACATTTAGGGATTTTGCCGTTATGAGATTTAGGAAATATTTCAAGTATTGAAATGTTTCACAATTTTAATGTTACAACTTGAATAATTTTCGAATAATTTTCTCAATTTTTAATGTTACAACGAACAATTTTTAATAAATTGTGATTTTCACAACTTGAATAATTTTCACAATTTGACAAGAATAATTTTCATAACTTGAGTAATTTTCACAATTTGACAAGAATAATATTCACAACTTAATAATTTTCACAATTTTAATAATTTTCTCAACTTTGAATGCTTATCACAATTATAATAAATCACAATTTGAAGAATTTTCCTTCACAATTTGAATGATTATCACATTTAAATAATTCACAATTTGAAGAATTTCACAATTTGAAGAATGATTTTCACAATTTCACAATTTTTCTCAAATATTTTCACACAATTCACCAATTAAAATTGTGATTCAATGCGCGATAAAAATTTCATGTCCAATTGCCCAAATAAGTATCAAAGACCGACGAACTTTCATATCATTCATATGAGTTTACACCTTATCAGTGCCATACTGCACAGCATGTATTACGTAGATTTCCATCAATCAATAAAAAAAATTTTATTTATACCTGATTTCTTTCCCTATATATATATTTTTTTTTACCCTTGTTTTTAATAAAAATGTCCGATATTAAAGACATTCAAGATGTTCGTAATCTTATAAGAACTGTACCAGACTTTCCACTAAAGGTACATATAAAGATAAAGATATAATTTTAAAAATTATTATATATATAAATTATTTTTTTAATTATTTGACACTTTTTTAATAGGGAATTCCTTTTCAAGATATTTTACCCATTTTTCAAAATCCTAAAGCAGTTGAATTTGTTATAAATAATATTGTGGATCATGTTACTTCAACAAAAGAAAAAATCGATGTGGTTGTTGGTATAAAATTATAAGCATCCTTTTTCTTTTAATTGATAAAGAAATTCAGATCTAATTATGATTTAATTATTTTAGGTTTGGAAGCTCGTGGATTCTTATTTGGACCAATAGTGGCTTTAAGATTAAATGCTGCTTTTGTCCCTGTAAGAAAAAAGGGCAAGTTACCTGGAAAAACTATCGCCGTTGAATATCAAAAGGAGTATGGTGCGGTACGTATTTTATACTATTTTGTATACACAAGATTTGATTTATGTAAATAATCAATATTTTTTTTTAATATTGTCAGGATATTTTTGAGATGCAAGAAGATGCAATTAAACAAGATCAAAATGTTATTGTTATAGATGATCTTATGGCAACAGGTAAAGATATTATAATTTTGAACAATTTTTTCATTTGATTCAATTGTGAGTAATTGTGAATTATTAATTTAGGAGGTACAGCGGTTGCAGCTGGAAAACTTGTTAATAAACTTGGTGGTAAAGTTTTGGAATATATTTTCGTAGTTGAATTAGCAATATTTGATGGATATAAACAATTAGATGTACCTGTATATTCTGTACTTAAATATTAATATGTACGAATACTTTATTATTAATTAACAATTGAAAGACTAAAATTTAGTTCATTACCGTTTTCCCAACAATTTTTAAATAAATAATGTATTGTTTTGCGAGAAAATTGAATTGTTGTTATGATATTATGGTATAAATTTAGAGATGATATAAATAGATGATAAAAATGCAAGTCGGTCGTACTACATAAATTTCATAAATTTTTATAATATGAAAAAAAAATCACCTTTCACCTTTTTTTCTTCACCTTTTTTTCTTTGAGATTAGATTATCTGCTAATAATTTTAAAACATTGATACAATTTTAATACTTAAAATATTTTATTAAAGAAAAAATGGCGTCAACAAAAATAACTGCTCGATGGGCATTCAATGTTAATGAATGGAATCCATCTAGTCCATCTGATGAAGTAAATAAATTTTTTTTTTTCTGAACGATATATGATATCTAACATAATATAATAAATATAACAAAAAAAAAAAAAAGTACATAAATTTATGTAATTTCAAAATTTTTATTAAAGCAATACCAACAAATTCTATCTTTCATTCAACCGGAAGAAAAATCTCGAATAAATCGATCTTATTTTATTGAAGATGCAAAACTTTCATTAATTGGTAGATGTTTAATGAGATTATTATTTTGTAAATTATATAAATATGATTGGAATACGATTCAATTTTCTAGAACTGAAAGGAACAAACCCATTTTGGTAAGAAATTTCCTATTAAATATGATGATGTTTTGATGGTGATAAATATATGTATATGTATATTTACAAGGTGCAATTAATTATATTATATAAAGGTAAACCCTAAAATGAAAGATTCTGATCCTATAATAAATTTTAATATATCACATCACGGAGATTGGGTTGTATTAGTTGCTAGTGAAAATTCTTTGATTGGAGTTGATGTAATGAAAGTTGAATTACCTTCAAATCAAACTTTGGAATATTTTTTTGAAACGCTCAAAGATCGGGTAATAAAATAATATATATCTTTTTTTTCTCCCTTCAAATATTTATTTATTTATTTTTTTTTTCTAATAGTTTTCAGATTATGAATGGTCAACAATAACAAATCCAAATTATACAGAATTCCAACAATTACATCAATTTTATCAATTTTGGTGTTTAAAAGAGAGTTATGTAAAAGCTATTGGTTTAGGTTTATCTTTGGATTTGAGATCTATCGAATTTCATCTATCAAATGAAGAATCTAGTTTAATAGAAAATCCGCAGGTTTGTTTACTATATATCAAATACCTTTTATACCTTTTATATTTTTATATCTGTTATCTTTTATACCTCTTATATCTCTTATATCTTTTATACCTTTTATACCCTTTTATACTTTTTATACTTTTTATACCCGTTTTTTAAAATAGTATTTTTTTTTTATTTGTAGATAATAAAATCAAAAACACAATTGTTTATTAATAATGAATTACAACCTGAATGGAAATTTGAAGAATCTTATCTTGATGATTTACATTGTGTTGGTATTGCTTATAATGTATTAGATCATGAAAATATTATTAATTCTCAAAAGTTCGAGAAAATTGAAATTGAAGAAATATTAAAATATGCAAAAAAATTAAATTGAAAAAAGTTTGAATTATTTATTAATAAAAATTTTTGGGTTTTAACGATTTATGGCAAAATTTAATGATCATCATCCTCAGTATATATATGTATTAAGACTATTTATCACATACTGAAAAAGTATTAAGTATTTTCAGGTATAAACACTGTATAAACTATAAAGTTATTATTTGTCACCTTAGAAGTTATATATTCAATTTACCATAATAAGATATAAAATGGGTAGGATTCACGTGCTTGAATGTAATGGAATATTACAAATTACAATAAAATCATTGGTTGAATCAACCCAAAAATTGTATCATCAGCCCCTTTATAAAGGCAAACTTCTCTCTACTTTTTTCAACTCGTAAAAATTTTAATAGAAGTTCCTTTTTGTCAATAAAAACATTTTATTACAATGACTCATTACTATGAACTTTATCGCAGAAGCAGGTTTGTATTACAAAGGACTTTATTGTAGAAGAGGGTTACAAACCTGTTTATTTTTTTCAAAAAAACGGGTTTTTTTTTGTATTTATTGTATTTTTTTTTTTAAAAAAAAAAAAATCTCTCTCAATCGTTAATGAAAATCAATTAATAATAAAGTTTTTTTAAAAATTTTATATGTAAAATATATATATATAATTTTTAATTATTTTTATTTTATTTTTTTACTGACAATTATTTAAATGTTAATTTATATAAAAAAAGTATTGGTCAGGCCTTGACAGATTCTCTTGACGAGTTAATTAAAAGTGCCCAAATTTCTCCACAACTAGCGATGAAGGTTCTTTTACAAGTATGTTTTAAAAAATTAATATTATGAATAAATATAAGAAATAGAAATTTTTTTTTTTTTTTTTTCGTTCCAATTCATTTCTATAAGTAATTAGGTTATGATTTGATCCGTGAATTAGATATATATCTTGATTTTTGATTTTTGTGATCCTCATTTGTTTTTTAAATTACTTACAAAATCAAATTTATCAAATTTTATAATTCAATTCAAGTTTGATAAAAGTATAGCGGAATCTCTTGAAAATAAAGTCAAACATAAGGCAACTTTTAAGGTAAATTTAATTCTTGATTGATCAAAATTTGTTTCATTAAAATTTATTTTATATATCACAACTTTAATTATTGGAATTTTCAGGCTGGACATCTTCATACTTATCGATTTTGTGACGAAGTATGGACATTCATTATTAAGAATCCTAATTTCAAATTGGAACATGAATCGTTACCTGTTGACAAAATCAAGATTGTAGCTTGTAATTCAAAGAAGCCTGGTGAAGCTGAAAACAAAAATTAAAAAGGAATATATTTTTGTTTTCAATTTATTTTTCGTTTTTTTTTTTTTTTTTTTTAGATAATTTTTTTTTTTTTTACTTTTTTTTTCATTATTTGGTGGGAAATCCTTTTAATAATATATTTGTAAAATGATGATAATTATTAAAAAAAAAAAATATTATTCCAATTGATCTTCAACAAATTAGATAAATATTTTCAATTGATCTCAACAAATTATTACAAATTTTATTAAAATTAATAGATTGCATTATTAATAAAAACCAATTAATTTTGCTTTGTTTCAAAATTATATTTTCCATCTTCCTTTATTTTATGAATATTTTTAATAATGTATAAATTATTATTATATATTATTCAAATTTACCTTTATCATAACCTCCTTCAGTATAAAAGTTATTTAATCTTTGATTAATTTTTTCAAAAGCTAATAACCATTCTTCATATTGTTGTTTAACTTTTTCTTGATCATCACCCAATTTTCCAAAAAATTCTTTACGATAAGGACAAGCTTTCATTGCCAACTTGATTGATCAAAAAAAAAAAAGAAAATTTTTTTAATATATGCATATATATGCATGTATGCAGAAAAATAAAAATGATAGGACATACTGAAAATATAGGTCGGACGAACACTCCATGAAATGGTCTCAAAGTAACACTATAAGCCTCAGTAAAAGAAACCGTAAGTTCTTCATTATCATCATTAATGGAACGTCTTAATGCTACTGAAGTAAATTCCAATCCTCTATAATTATATGAAATTTATTAAATAATATGAAATTTATGGGTAGGATCGATAAAAAAAAAAAAATTACTAACCTTTTTAACCACAATAAACCCTCAGTAGCGGTACGTTTCTTTTCACCTTGTTCGTTAATCACCAACTTTTCAAGAGTATGGCTTTTTGTTGGCTCAGCTTCATAACGTTTCTTAATTTTCTATATAAAAAGAATTATGATTAAAATTGGTTATTGAAATAGATTGAAACTATTATACAGATTAAAACTATTAACCCGATTAAAACTATTAAAAAAATTAAAACTATTAAAACATTAAAAACTATTACCGTACCTCAATGTTTCCATTCATATCACTTTGAACGACACTAAATGCCTTTGAACCAAGCAAGTCTAAAAGGAAAAAAAAAAAGTTTAGAATAAAATTTCTATACATTTTAGAAAGAAATAAATTATTTATTTTTTTTTTTCATACCAAACAATTTCACAAGTCCACCGGTTGCTTCAAGAAAAGGTACAGTTTCAATACCGTCTTCCGTAATAGGTACATCAGTATAGTTTCTTTGAAGGTTATCAAAATAAGTAGTCATTTTTCTTTTTTTTAAAGAAAATAGAGAGAAACGATAAAAAAATAAATAAATAAATTCTATATTTTTTTCTAAAAAAAAAAAAAAAAATTAGGTATATATATTATACATATATGTTGTGTGTATCTATCTATATTTAAAATTACGAAGAGAAATTTTTTTTTCTGAAAAGTCTTCTATATTTAAAAAAAAAGAAATTATCTGGGTGCCACCAATTTTTAATTCGTAATTCACCGATCATGTGTAGCACGTGCATAAAAGCCGGTTAATAACAATTTTTTTCATATAATCTCCAAAAAAAACCCTGTATTTGTCAACGTTATAAGTTAACAACTTTACAAATAAAATATACAAAAAGTTATTATTTAAAAAATTGTGTAAATATTATCGTACTTATGACAAAACCGACGCGAACTAGCAGTTACGTTAGTTCCTTGTGGAATAATAGAACCCCGCTTACATTATTCACGAAATTGGTGGTTTATTCCAACGATAAATAGTAATAATGATATAGAAAATGATATATTCTATTCGGATTGGTATGAAAACACAAGTAGAAATAAATGGAAAAAAATTTTATTATGCGTATTTTAGAAGGAAACAAGTTTGATTTGAACCAACCTGATTATACATGTCAATGTGATTCTGATTTCAGTGAAATTGAAGATAATCCAACTAATACAATTACTTCTTTATATAGACAAATTTTAAAAACTCAAAAATTTCGGGTTCAATGGTTATGGGTTTGATAAGGAATTAATATTTACTGAAATATTACAAGATATAGAATTCTGCCCTTTTTATATTAATAGACTGGTATGGTTTTTGGTTTAGGTATTTCTAAAAAAAAGAAAGTTGAATGAGTGCTGGAGAAGGATATATCGCTTCTTTTATTCATATTTTTAGAAAAGAGCGTTGTATTTTTGTTCAAAAATTTATAAGAAACAAATCCATAGTAGAAGTATGTAATAATAATTGCTAAAATTTCACATTATGAAGGTAGTTTACCTGTGGAAGTTTGACAAAAAAATTGGAATTTTGGAAAATTCCAAGGTACACAATTATTTGGATTGAGCATGCATTATACGCGATCTGCGTTACGACGATTATATATTCCAAAGTGTCAACCATTCAATGGAGTTATGAAAAACTAATGAATAGTTTATACGAATATCATCTCAAAAGACGAATTATTTGTTGGAATAAATTGTTTGAAATTATTTAAACTAGGAGTCTGATGGAAATATTATTGAAATAAATACAGTCCTTACAGATTTAAAAAATTATCAATTTAGTGATCGCAGATAACACTTTTTAATAGTTAAGTATCTCCGGTAATTGTATTTTATTACTGATTTATTTCGTCTTACATTAAATTAAATTCATATGAAAAACAGCATAAATTTTGGGCTCGATCTTTAGATCCTACAGATGATAATAATGCTTTGAAGAATCTCTTTCAACTAGACTTTATAAATCTATATCCATCAAGTGGTCACAATTGTTTTGCGAAAAGTTTAACACAAATCCAAAGGATCCTGATGGGACACGACGAATTTGTCCGTTATTGCACATAAAATAGACTTGTAGTAATATAATATGAGTATATTTTGTGAAATATTCTAAATAAATTCGATGATGTTAATTTAGGTTTCACCTACAACTATTAATGCGGCAAGAAAATATGCTACACTCAATGGTCCAGGGTGCCGACAGATAAAATTATACGTATCCCACCTTTTACTAAAGAAATGAAGACCATTTGAAGCCTCTTTTCAGACAAAGCAAATGTAGTATGAGTTCGTATAAGGTTGATCCAAGAACTAATCGTCCAATCCTTTACCTGCTTGAAAAAAAAAGAATCATTATGGAAATGATTTTCAATAAAGAAAAATGGAGGAAAAAGATGAATGGGAGATGGAAAGATGATGAAAAGAACGATGGAAAATGAAAGAGGAATGAAAATAATGATGAAAGATGAATGAAAAGAACGATAAAGAATCAAAGGATAGTGAAAAGAACAATTGAGGATGAAAGGAAAATGAAAAGAACGAAAGGGAACGAAAGGATGATGAAGGATGAAAATGAAACGAAAAGAACGAAAGGGGAATAAAAAGAACGATGAAAAAGAAAAGTTTTCAGCTTTATCACTTAATGCTTCTCGAACTGGATGATAATCGCTAAAATCGAATTGGTCGGCTATATCTATGAGATCCGCGTTGATGTCCTCAGTTTGGATTTGCACGAGGAATGAATCTGTATCAGTATAACATAACTGGATTTTATCGCCATATCGTGCCTTAAGGGTATCATTGTAGGAATGAAAAGAACGATGAGGAACGAAAGGGGAATGAAAATTAATAATGAAAGTCGAAAGGATAATGAAAGAAACAATAAGGAATGGGAAAACGATAAATGATGGCGAAGACTTCGGAAGACCTAGCTGACCGACCGAGGGAGGACCGTGAGGATTACAGGGAAGACGATCCTATGGACAATGACGTTGCCCGGCTAGAAAATGCCAAGGATCTTCTGGCATTGGGAGGGAAAAGTGAAAAATGAAATAAAAAAGGTGAAGTCCAAAACGAATGAAGAAATGAAATTGAAATGAAAAAACCAATGAAAAAAGAAGATAGTTAATTTAAGAAGATAAATTTCTAAAGAAAAACTCAAAGTGTTTTGAACTTACCGTTTACTGCCAAAATCTAAAGCCATTAATTAAAAGCTGAAAAGAATTTAAAGAGAGAGTTAACAAATAAAATATGGCAATGTTAAAAAAAATTACCGAAAACAGTTAATGCTGATTAATAAAACGACGTTAGAAACTTACCAGAAGTAAAGCGTCAAAGCTGTAAAAATACGTCATGATTTTAAAAGAAAAATATTCTAATCGTAATGTACTACAGTTATAGCAGATAATGTATTTCTTTGACAAATTGTTAAATTGTGATACTTCAAAAAAATGTACGAACGGATTTTTAGATTTTAATATCCAAACTTTTTTTTTGTTCATATACGCTAAAAAAAAAATTTTATATTCAATGATAATAAGAATTTCATTATAAAGCGTTAATCATCAAATAATAAAAATAATAAAGCTACAGATTTAATTAATTGTTAATTTTATATTAATTATGCAGTAAAAATTGCATAACCGGTCAATATTATTTGCATTGGCATACAATCTCCTATTTCGATTAATCTTGCGACTAATATGACAAAAGTTGAAATCAGATACAAGGACGCAGGATCTATTTATAAATTACGTTATTCCCAGTATCTTCTCTATTTTCAGATAAAAAATAATCAGGGGAATAATATATCTTCATGACCATGAGAGTATAAGTTGCATCTGATTCAGTTCTTATACTAGTACCCTTAGTGATGTCGTAGTATCGATAGTAAAATAACAATATTCTGATTATGTGATGTTGATATCGGAATTAGTATTTAGTAATATCGATAGTAAAATAATAAAAGTCATAGTTAGTAAAAATTAATACTGTAATATCGATACACATCACAAATATATATATATAGGTCTCATTTGGGCTTTTTTTTCTTATGGCTCTGCAGTCTTTTATTTCACAACACCTCACCTTCAACTGAGTTGGGAACAGCTACAGCGTAATAGCGGGTGGAGGAAGTTTGAAGAGTAGCGAGCGAAGCGTCAGGTAAACCTGCACAAGTAAGAATATTTACTTGTAATGTGTTTTCCAAATAATGTTGAAAGGTATTATGGTATGAATCCTTAAATTATCTAACGCAATTAAAAAAAAACATCATGTTATACAGAACCTAAAGTGGACTATTTGCGTGTAGCTGAATTTTGCAGGAATCTGCTGAAGATTAATGATTGAAAGAAAAATTACCTGGGTTGAGAAATGAGAATAAGTGCTCTGCAGTTTCATTATTATGCTAACGTATTACTGCTAACCATCAATTTTCTTGATGATGAACTCTCTAAGCCACATGTTGTAGATGACCTTGGCATCCCTCTGAGTTTGCCAATTAGACATTAATTTTATTTTGCAATCTCCTAAGCAAGTTATGGAATGGATAACTCAATTGAGTCGGGGAGTTCCTTTTGACTTAAGAGAATTGCTCCCCAGCTGCTCAGCTGAGTTATTGAGTGTGTTTTTTATTTTGCAAAGTGAAGGTAACTCCTAAGCATGTTGAGGAGAGGATTACTCAATTGAGTCGGAGAGTCCCTTTTTGGCCTAGGAGAAACATCCTAACTTTGTTATTAGTAAAGTCTGCTAGTTCTGAAGGAGGAACTAACTATGTACCTTCTTTACCATTCCCCTCAAAACTCTGAAACAGGAGATGTCCGAATTGTTCACGGGTAATTATTTTAAATGGAAAAAGCCAAAATTATTCATTAAATAAAAAATTTAGCGCATTTTTCTTTCTCATAAAGGAGATTTTTTCTTTTGATCTGTTTCTTTTCTTTCTCCAATGTGTTTAAAGTTTAAGAAAACAGATGAGTTTTTTATTAATCTTATCCTGGTGGAGAGCATATCAGTGCTTTGGCTAGTTCGATTCTAGCTTAAGATCTCACTCGCGTCTTAATCTTTTTTTTTTAACAAATTTTTGGTATTTAGAAGAAAAAGATTGAGGATGTCAAAGAGGATGTCAATATAATCCATGAAATTGACCAATCAGTTTTTCTTCTGATACTTAGATAATGACTGGTATTGACGTACAAAGAATGATTTAAAAGAAACAATTAGTTCCATAATGTGGGTTGTTTTCGGACTTGCACATTGATAAATATCTAATAAGAAGATTATTGACATGTTGAAGATGTTTATCTATTTGTGGAATTACGTACTTTGTACTAAACCTTCTCTACACTTTCTCCATTGATTTGAACCAATCAATGATCAAATGTAATTCGCGAATTTACATGGAAAACTTTTGAAGAACGTTTGATAGTTATTTATAATAAAATATACCTAATTCAATAATAATGCTCGTATTATCAATTCATGATAATTAATTGTATCCGTATAAATAAAAGAAATTAAGTAAAGGCGTAATATTTTAATAATTTATTATAGGATATTTAAATATATTATATAAAAAGGTCAGAGGCTGCCAAATACAGTACATTTTTCTATTAAACTGTATACATTTTTTTCACGGCTGGAATTACATATAAAAAAAAAAATGAAAATTCAATAATTATTAAAATAATAATAATAATATTTATTTATTTATTTTTAATCAAATTATTTAGGATATGAAATGTTAAACTTTTTTTTTATACCTACAATAATTGTGATAATTCACGATCAAGCCATTTAGTGGAATTATGTATTTTGTATATAATAAAATATATCATTTTACATTGTTTAGCTCAATAATAAAGCTTAGGAATCTTGATATATTCAATTACAATCAACTAACTCCTTGATCCTAGAACGATTCTTCGTTTACTCTTCTTATGCGTCAAGTATTTTTTCAAGATAATTAATAAAAGCAATTTTGAACAATGAAAGCACTAAGGTATCAATAAATTAAGATCAATTAAGACAATTAAGTCAATCCTTAACAATCTCGTATGCCTCGTCATGTGAATTGAAGAGAGTTCATAGATCTAATCCATATAACGAACTCGCCCTATGAAATCTACCGTTATTAATGATGCCGACATGGCATATTATCGAATGAAATTTTTTACTTACAGGACATTTTCCGAAAACGAAATGATTGGTCCATTTTTCTTTCTTTGACTTTCGTTTCTGAACAATTTTGTTGTCCACTTTCTTCTTTAAGTTTCGGTAAAATATCTGATGGAATATATGTTGTTAAGACTTGAGATATCATATCGTATTATATCAATATATTAAATATTATGTACTTACTATATAAAATTGGATATTCACCCAACAATCATATTTTTATCATTACGAAATATCAGTCTCTTCCAATAATATCGATAAAAATAACGTTCAATAATTTGTCGTGTTGAAGCAATCGTTGTCAGGTCAAAGGTACGTCAAGAAAATGGTTGTTGGAAAATTGCCCGTTACTTCAAGATTGATACGGCTTATTGTCATTTTCAATAATTGGATGCTTTTACTAACAATTAAATTTCAATTTTTTTTTTTCCAATAACTAATATTGTCTTTTATTCAAACGATTCTTTGAAATATTAAATTGTGACCGTACTTGCAGATTTAGACCACTATTTTTTTTTTCGTAGTCTACACTCTAATTGATGTCGATAAATGTAAAAAATGTATAATTTAAAATTCTCTGAATTAAATGATAAGCCTCATCTCTATATTGTAAATTGTAAGTGTTCGTGTACATACAAAAATATGTTTAACCAACTGTACGGACAATGGACAATGTTTAATCATGAGTAAATATCAAATTTTGACGGAAATACTTTGTCTTTATATTATTTATAATTATTGATATCTAAAAATTCCTTACTTTTACACATGGTTAAACTATTCGTAATTTGAGTTTGTGATCAGGAACCTTCTGTTTATTTATTTCCCGGTCCCTCCGGGCTGATAACCGGAAATCTCCGATTCAATAAGCAATAAGCATTGTTTAACATATCTCAGTTTCTGTACAATATTTTATTGTCATTAATAGGTGAGAGTTCTTTTTTTTTTTAAGCCATAATTCATATTATTGTAACATTTAATGCAATCACTTAAATATATAATATAAATAATAAAATTACTTTGAATAAATTTTGCGGCACAATTGTGATTAAATTATAAAAAAAACTTTTGAGAATTTCCAATTTTGATATTTCATTTCATCGTTATCTGATTCACTACCTTTATTATTTATTTAAATTAGTAGAATAAAGATAAAAAAAAAATCACCTGCTGATGAACAATCTAGTGATACGACATTTATTTCACGGGGAGTAACATCGGAGATTCCTAACAATAACATACCATATACAGGTGCATGATGACCTTTCGGGATTCATTCGGGGTATCCATGTGCTATCGTCACCAGGGATTTCCTACCTTCCCAATAATACATACATTACGCCAATATTTATGAATTCACTAGTACCTAAAAGATTCTTAAAATGTGCATTTTATTTTCTACATTTAAATTTGTAATATTATAATATGTAAGTTCTTTTATAAGGTTACGGATAAAATGTATGCCGGGATAGATTAACCTGATACCCGTTATGTGGGGCTTTGCCCGATGTATACGTCACGTACCAATAATTAATAATCTTCGGTTTACAACATTTCCTAAGTTACTGTAACTTACCTACGGAACATCCTTCTTACTAGGTTATATACGATACATTTTGGTTAAACGTAACTCAACAATTATCGAAATTCTTGGCCGTTACACGAATTAACAAACCCTTTCGGAGAATAATGAACCTGCGAGTTAAACGACCCCGTAAAATTAAATACAGCGACTATTACGTAATTGTTTATATGGACATGGCATATATATGATGTAAGATGTATTACTTCTAATCATGATTTAATTTATCCATATATATGCAAATCTCGCTTAAAATTGCATTATAGTCAATTTTGGTACAATAATCAGCTGATGACCAATCGATAAAAAAATTATCGGGTAAGCGTTTAAAAGATTTCCGTCATAGTAAACAATAGACCGGTTAAATTAATGGGAGAATTTATTTTTCTTAAGTACCCGATATATAAACCAACCATTAGTAATTTTTTTAAAAATTTTTTTTTTTTCTCAAGAGAGTACCGGTATTGTCACTCAATTATGTATTAGTAATTCTAATTCTTTTTTTAGTATAAACACTACGCGATAAAAAACCCTTTTTTTTTTAAAGTTATAAACTGAACCTATATAAGGAGAATTTACTTTACCGTTTTCTCTTTTTTTTACAGCTTATTTAGGTTAGAATTTTTATTTGGTTTAAATTTGTACGTATATATTATACTGTATATATATGTATATGTATATTTTAATTTTTTTCTTTACTTTCATTCTTTTTTCGTTCATTATTTCCATTATTTCCATAAGTTGAAATTCATTATTTTTATTACTCCCCCCTGGATGATTATTTAATCAAAAGTAAATAAATAAATATAATATATATATCTATATATGATTTTTTTTTCTTATTTCCTTTTTTATTAATTACTAATACTTTAATCAGGAGACTCGTACAAATATTATAATCGACCTTCTTTGGAATTTTCCTTATTCATTGGGAATTATAAATAATAAAAATGATTTTTTGAAAATTTCCTATTGTACTTTATATTTATGTTTAATACATACAGGAATATGCATATAAAATTTTATTTTTTTTTTTTTCTTAGTTCGACGCGTTTATCGATTACAAACTGATATGCAAGTTATTTTCCCTTATTTTCCTTGTTTAAAATGTTAACAGCCTCATTCAAAAAGAATTTAAGGTTAATAATAAAAATTATGGTAACTTAATTTGGTAAGTTAAAGGCCAATATATCGAAAATTTTGATGGAATTTCGTGTAATATATTGGTAAGTTTTTTTTGATAAGCGTGTGAACGCAAATTAAAATCAATCATTCATCATTGTACATCATCCAATCACAGTTTGGTTTAAGAAATCGCTTTAGAAATCATGCATGAATCTTGAAAATCTCAATCAAACTTCTAATATACAAATGGAAATTTTCCGTGAAACTTTGTTGTAAGTTAAAAAAAAAAATATTATTTACAAACAAAAAAAAAAAAAAATTTCATCATCATCATTTTTT
>JADRCO010000056.1:0-61922 GCA_021464525.1 Rhizophagus sp. LPA8_4_AMF | reverse complement strand
TGCCATAGTAGGTGCCCTGGATATCAATGATGCAACTAGTACACAGCTAATGACATATAAAATATAATAAATTTTATTTCTAAATTCTTAAATATAATGTATAGTGTTATTATTATCAAAGTATTACAAAATAATTATTAAAGTATTGTAAATTGTTCTTGTAAAAAAAAACAATTAAGTTTTCGATATGCGGAGGGGCGTGACGATTAATGTGTGACAATTAGGGAATCACACCGAATGTCACATCTTCTGCAGAGATCACATAATCGACGCGCGATCGCATCATGCCTTCAAAATACAGAAATATATATATAGGTGATAACAAGTAAACATCATAAATAAAAGACGTAAACCTTGTAACGCCATTGTGATACAATTTGCAAAATCACATGGTATAAGCGATACAAATACTAGGATAAAATTGGTAGATCAGATCAAGACATTTGGCGTAATGTGAAACATTACTTGGGAAGTTTACTCCCCCGGTATTTCATTATATATTTGGTGAATTTATTTTAACACAATATTATTTTTTAAAATATTTCAATATTACTAAAAATTATATTTTAAACAATAAATCAGTAGTTATAAAAGATTATTTTATTAAAGAATGTCAAAACTAATTAAAGATATTCTTTTCATAATATTTAATGAATTACAAGATAATTCAAAATCCCTCTTTTCATGTTTAATGGTTAATAGACTTTGGTGTGAAATTGTGATCCCAATTTTATGGAAAAATCCTTGGCATTATGTAATATTAAATATTATAATAAAAATTATTTATTTATGATTATTGCTTCTTATTTATCTGAAGATATTAAAGAATTCTTAATGAGACAAGGAATCCAATTACCATCATTTTCATATCAATCACTTTCGTTTGATTATCTATCATTTTGTAAAAGTATTAATACAAATATTATTAATACTATAATTTCTATTAAAAATTTTTCAGGATATAATCAATTGATTTTGCAACAATTTTTTTATTATGATATCATTATGAAGAAATGTACAGAATTGAAATATTTGGACATGAGAACAATTGTATACCAATATCGAAATTTTTATTTACCAAAGGACAAGCTTCTATTTGAATCACTTTATAAATTAATATGTAATACAAATGTCGATTCCTCACATTTTTATGATATAGCACGTATTTCTCAACGTATACGACGACTCATCATTGTTAATGATATAGAAACAAAAGTTAATCTTGGAATTGCTGAATTAATTGAAGTTCAGAAGAACTTGGAGTATTTTGAATGGAAAGAGAGGAATTATTCTTACCAGTCTTACGGTATTTCTAGAGCAGAAGAAATTTTTCTTGCATTAGAAAAAAAGGCAAATACTATCAAACATTTGAATATACACTTTAAACGAGTTGGTCCCACATTATATAAGGTACTACCAAAACTTCATAAACTAAAATCATTAACAGTTAATAATTTTCAACATTCTAGTATAGAACAATTAAAAATGTGTACCTATCGTGATCTTGAGACATTTAAAATACATGATTTCGATTTAACAGCATCTTCTATTATAATTGAAAATAGCGGAGGACATCTAAAGAAATTTTTAATACAACCTCGTAGACATTTTAGTTATGTAGGTAACCTTAGTGAAGATTCTCTCATTCTTATTCGTAAAATTCATTAAAATTGTCCTTCTATCGAATATTTGTATCTTGCATTTTCACCATCAAAGCAACATTTTATTGAATTTGAAAAATTGCTAAAAGTTTGTAAAAATTTAAAGTTATTATTATTAGTTATAATTGGTGACAACTTGATGATGATGGTTCAACTTATGAATATGAAGAAGAATTATTACAAATATTAATTAGATCGTCTCCAACTAATTTAAGAGAAATTAAATTTTATTATAAATTTAGTTGTTCTTTGGAAGTTCTGGAAGAATTCTTAGAAAAATGGAGAGGTTATGCACTTTCCATTGTTATATACAGTTATATTTATGAAGGAAAAGTAGAACATTATGAAAATTTGATTAATAAATATAAAAATAATGGAAAACTAAAAGATTTTAGATATGATCTTTTAACAAATATAATGGATATGGATAATAAGATATGAATATTACGTGTTTATTACATTTGTAATAATGTTAGCATTTTTAATTTTATTATTTTATCATAAGCAGTATATTTAGGAACGAATTGTAATAAATAGAAATGATTATAAGCTTACAAAGTTCAAAATTTTACTTAATAAGCGTAAACAATTGTTCTTCTTTACACGTGTAATTTATTAGTAAATAAATGTTTGTAATGAATTAAGTTCTTATAAAAAGTATGAATTATATTTCACAATCATAAAACTTTATCATGAAACAAATTGAAAATTTAAAAAAAAAAATTGTCAAGACGGAACAATACTGAACGAATCGTTTTTACAACAATTAAACACCAAAGGTTTGAAGCTCCATACTTTAATGGATTGGCACGACTATGATTTCCATTTATCTATTATTATATTTTATAATTACCTATAAAATCATTTATTAAATCATTAATAATTCCTTCGACAAAATTTGTTTATTGAATCTTTCGATCACCCAAGTGGTAAATTATAACCTCATTTGCTTAGAGGATTGAATCATAAAATATTATTTCAAAACTAACATATGAATTAACCTCAAATGGATTGATGTATTATTATTTTTATAGTTGAGTAGCCAAAAAATACATAAAGTGGAATACAATAACTTCTCAATTACTAACGTTAATTTTTTCGTACGAAACCGAGTTTCACGAATCTCATGATTGATTTTATCTTCATAGCCTCGCACTGTAATTGATTTATTAAAGTGCATGGCAGTATTAAATTCTTGGAGGTTATAACAGATGATCCAACTGAATGGAAATCTATTCACATAGTTATAGGCCTACCAAAATAATTTTAATAATTATTATTAAGTCATATAGTGAATGAAAAAAAGGTGAACTTTTTAATATATTTTCTATTTTATATATTCGTTCTTTTTTCCTCTAAATTTATTACTTCAAATTTGCTTGAATTTTTTTTAATTCCTTTTTTTTATAATTCCTAACAAGATTGATTTAGATATATGGGTTGTTTGCTAGGAAAATGACCTTCTGAGAACTTTTCAATAAAAATTGAGATTTTCATTGTTCTTCATTTTTCAAAACAAATAGACTAAAATGAGATTAACTTTAAAATTAAGTTAAAAAATTCTCAGAAGGTCATTTTCCTAGCAAAGAACCCATATTAAATTTCACGTTTTTATTTCTTTTCTTTTCTTTTCTCTTAAATAATATGTTTATAAATAAAATTATAAAATTGGTTAATATTATTATTAACGATGTAAATAATTAATAATTGAACTATGATATTCTGGCTCATCATTGCAAATTTTTTTTCTTTGTTTCTTTTTATTGATTTTTCATTAAAAATGGTAAATCTTTTTTTAAAAATTATTTAATTGATCTTGGTTTTTGACTTAAATATATAAAAATACATCCTATAGTTTATAAGGATTCCGAATAATTGTCACATGATTAAATATCGTCATGTATTTCGTGTTACAATAATGTCCTTTAAACCAAACCTAAATTCTTTTGCTTAACAGAAATAATGTTTTAAAAAAATGATATATTGTAAAGAAAACGAAAAAATAAAATAGAATAATGAATATAAGAAAATAATTATATAAATAGAACATTAATATAATAATCATATGACCGCAATGTGCTTTACTTTCTATATCAATTATTGCAAGTTATAATAATTAATTAAAAAAGTAAATTCATTTATTTTATTTATTTATTTATTTTTTTACACAATTTACACATTTAAAGATTAAAGGAAAAGGTGTAACTCAACAATAGTACAATCTTAATATCACAATATTTAACAAAACTCAAATGATCGGCTTGATCGGAAAATTTTTTGCCGAAATACGCAATCTGTACTTAATGTACAACATCATAAAAAAAAAAATTCATTTCCTCATAACTTCCAAATAAATCTCTTATTCACTTATGCCCTCTGAAATTGATTCTCTTCCAGTTGAAAACTGGGATATCGATACCCTTATTATTTTTTTACAAGGACAGGACCTAAAATTCGATGATGATGACTTTGAAATTCTTCGCAGAGAAAAAATAACTGGTTTTGATTTCACTAATATGACTAAAGAAGAATTTGAACGTTGTGGTTTGAAAATTGGTCCATCAAGAAGATTAGTTAAAGTAGCTGAGACACTAAAAGACCCTTCGAAGTGTTTGTTCTCATACCGTAGTTTGAAACAAGTTTTAAAAGAATACAACAGTAAAAAAATTTTGCCAGGTATTTTACGTGTAACCGCAGACTTTTCAATTTATAAGACTTAAAAATTAATTCTAGTTCCGTTCTCTAAGGAACTTATCCACTTACGGATGAAGATGAGGAATACACCAACAACAATGTTTTACCGGGTATTTCAATACTAACTATTCTGGTAGTTTTATACGATTATAAACTAACTTTAATTCCTCTCTCTAATAAGGAACTTATCCACTTAAGGATGACGATGAGGAATTACATAAAAGTTTAGGGAAGATTGAACTACTCAAGAGCGAACAAGAAAGCACCAACGATAAAATTTCCATATTACCTCCATTACCCAAAAAATCCATAGGTACGCAAACTACAAACTTTTCTGCAGACCCAAAGAGCCTAACCTACCTTATCCAGGGCTTAATATCTAGGAGTCTTTCGCACTTTCCTCTTAATGAGTGTGTCTTCATTAATACAACGAAGGGTGTATGCAGAATTAGTAGTGTGGAACCGCGACTGTCAAGTGTGTCGCTGTATTGTGAGTATGAGCTCGGAAAAGCCTACACTCATCATTATTCGCCAACATTTTCAGGATACCCTATAGCTCTCAAGAGTCCCTTTTCTCCGTCTGAAAGGATTATTACGGGACTCGATGGCAGCAAGACAAAGTTTATTGATAACATTAATTATGTTATTGAGTTTCCGGAAATGTTTGACTTTGTAGAACCCGTCAGTTCCAGCGGTAACATTTCTAGTTCTTCTACGGCAGTTTCATCAACAAAAACGATTGCGACACAAACAAGACCTTACGTTGAGGATACCAAAGCACTAACATATATTGCGAAAGGTATAATGTTCAAGAGCATTTGTTGGTTCACCTGGGATGAACAAGTGGCATTCCGCTTTGGAAAAAAGAAGGGCACTCTGCGACTTGTCAGTTCTGACCCTACACTAACAGGCGTAACACTGACTTGCAATTATCAGCTTTCGAAATTTTTATGCAGTTTTCAGAGTGATATTGGATATCCAATGATTGTGAGTTGTTCATATGGAAGTGTCAAGACTCTGCTCACAGAAGATAAGAAGAAGATTATGGATAATCATAATTATAAATTGACGTTTCTTTCGTAAAGATCTTTTTGATGTCTTTGAAAGAATATTTAGATATAAGTTTTTTTTCACAAGTTTTGCTTACTATACTTTGTTATAAACCAATCGATTTCAAATATATTGGTATATGAGTCTAATGTATTCTAAATTTTCTTAACGGGTTAAATTTGTATATATTAGTCACGTAAAAATTTTCTTAAAATAATATTAATTTATTGGTCCATATAATTTATAGTATTCTATCTTTATTATGTATTTTAACCTCGCTTTTTCGTTCTGAATTTTTTTTTTTTTATTTTTATTATTTATTTTAAAATTTTTTTTTTGTTTTGAATTTTTTTTTTTTTTTTTTAAATAAATTATTATAATTTTGTATTCATGAGTTAATTGAGTTATGGTTTATGGGATAACCAGAGCATGCATATTTATAATTTTGGAATGGTTACTTTTATTTTGTGTAATAACATTATAACACATAGAATGCATAAAATAATTAGATTGAAACGTAGTCAAAACTTTACTTTAGATTACATGCGTAGTAAGGTTCTTAATCAAACCAATTAACATCGATAATTTATTGATTCAATCAATAATTGGACACAAAACGTTGGCCTCACCTCGATAAAAAAATCGATTAATTTTTGGTTAAACAAATTAGATAATTTGATTAATCAAACTTATTCAATGTGGTAACCAGTTAAAAGATGTGGTAATTATGGTATTTACCTACTACAAAAGTGATTCTTATTTTGAAATGTATATTTTATCTACTATGATATACTGTACATTATATACTATTTCATATAATTTTATTGATCATACAGTATAGTGAGTATACAGTATTTTATATCGTGATTTATAGTATGTAAAGTTCTTGTTCTTGGAAAATAAAGGATCAATGAATTTGAATAACTACATGATTTTATTCGCTTTTTATAATTAACTTAGATTACTTTGATTTAATTAATAAAAAAATAAAAACATTTAGTCAGCGAAAAAAATTATAAACCACGATTTTAAAACGAATAACATCAGAAGTTTGATTGAGAAACAAAAGCTTGATTGACAAACGTGTTAGTTTTGTACATATTACAAGGGTGCGATCGGCTACTGATGTAGAAAAAACTACCCTGGTAATTTATTTTAAGAATTTTTAAACTAACGAATTGATAAGACAATTTGTATAAAAAATATTACTTTCTGATCTTCCGTTCCAAAATATTAATCACTATCAATAAATGATAATATGTTTTTTTTTCTAGATAAGAAATTAAACGATGCAAAAAGCATTGATTTAAATTTTACAAAAATGAAGTAAAATTATTTCTCTTAATAATTTTTTTTAATATGAAATATTTCATGCATAAAATTATCAATTTCGGAAATATTTTTAATATTAATATTAGTACTTTATTGAAGAATACAATGGATTACCTGAAAAATCTTAAATAACTCTCACCAAAAAGTTGTACATCATAATAATCTTTACCCCGCCCATATACCAATTTTTTCATTAGAATCTATTTGATTGCTAAATGAAAATATAAATTAGCATCTGTAGTATTCATAAGATAGATCAAAGTTTAAATAACTTTTAGGCCTCGCCATTGCTATCACACTCGTTGATCTATGAAAATAACTTATTAAAAAGTCATAATATAATATTGGTATTTTTTTGATATCATTACATATACGTGATTAAAAAGTTGCAAATTTTGTAGGGTATACTGGACATGACCAGATCGTCTTGAAAATACAATTAGTATAAGTATTTTTTTTTTTTGTAAATCGCCGGTTGAGATAGCAATATTGTTTTTTATTTTCTTTATGTTTATTTCTCATTATTTCACCACGCACATCATTGTAATATATTTATTGTTATACACAATAGGATGAAATTGAGAAAATTAAGACAAATAATAGTCAAATAATACTCATGCTATTAAATGTATATACTGTATATTTATTATAATTTAAATGGAAATTTTATTTATGAAACTTATATTAAGCACACATGACATTTGAATCTTTTATGACAGTAATTTTTGCATTTATGTTTACAGCGTAATGATTTACGAAAATTTATACATTTTCCACGTTTGTGTTCGTTCAATAAGAGTAGTTGCATCGAATTCTTCCTGTGAAATAAAAAGTTTTTGGCATTCAAAACATTCTCTTAAATCATTTATGACCGCATTCTAATTCACATTTCTCTTATTTACATGCCACTAACAGGCTCAAAACAAAGTTAACATGAATTATATTTACAAAAGAGTATGAATTTTCGGACATGGTTCAGGACAATCAATTCCAATATGATCAGGGTTATAAAAATGACATTTATAAATACACGCACGTCCACTAGGAAGTGGTGTATAACATGGTTGATGGCATTCACCATCTGGACTAACTTGCGCAAATTTTACAATCTGGACGTTGATTACATATAATTGGTATACCAAAGCCAACTTGTTCACGTTCCCGTAAAATATTAATTACAGGAGCACACATTTTAGACTTCTTTGCCATTAATTCAGAATTGCCATCCTTCACGAGTCATGACAGTAAGTATTTGAGCTTTTGAGAAATTCGATAGAATAATATCAGATTTAGAGAAATAACAAACTAATAAAATAATGACTATGTTTGCTTCTTCACCTTCTTCACCTTGAAAATTATCCTAAATAAGGAGCAAGTACAGCTTTAATTTTCTTTTTAATTTCCGTATAAAAATTATTTGAAATATAATAAAAAACAAATTAATATAAAAAATAGTAAAATAAATTAGAATAAAAATGAGATATGGTAAAAAGTGTGTAATTTTTATAAAATTCAATCATTGTTAATTTGAATGATCGATTTAAAAATCGATTGCACGTGATCAATCAGATTTTATTACACCTGCCAATTTCTCGATTGTACCTTTGTTTGTCGATTAAATATCCTATTCATAATGCTTTTAGGATATAAGTTGTATGGCAATCATAGCTATATAATAATTTTCAGTATATTCCCATAAATTATAGTGTAATGAATTAAAACTTCTTTCTATTTTCCAATCAAAGTGGTATTTATTTGATATAAAAAAAAAGATGATTTTAAGACATTGTGCTTATTACTATCAAATAAATATTCCTATTCTATAATATTTTTTATATAATTTTAATAATTTATGATGTTTAACTCTTTTAAAATTTCTTATAAAAATTCATTAGAAAGGAGTATTCATGTTTCATTGTCTTTTTATGGATTCTTAACTAATGTATTCGTTTATTACTGGCATCCTGAACTATATTATAGTTATTTTAACAAAAAAAACATATATAATTACTTTCAAAGTATAATTTTGGGTATCATATAACAACTTATTGTAATGTTAAAATTTTAAAGAAATTTTCAAGTTAAAATGATTGATTAGTATAAGCCGCAGAAGATCAATTACCGTAGCTATGATTTTAAAATCTTTTTTCTGTCTCTTTTTTTTTAGATGCATCATTTTTTTTTAACATTAATTTTTTTTTCTGTCACTTTTTGTTAGACCGGATCATTTTTTTTTCAGCTTTTTAAAACCCGAAATTTTAATAATTTTTCTTTCCAATTTTTTTAAAGCTGGATTTTAATATTTTTCATCCCAGTTTTTTTTCTCTTATAATAAAACATACTAATATATTTTTTATGAAATTTTTTTGTTTATTTTTATACATATTTTTTTATTAACTTATATATAGAATAGGTTATATTCGTTATTATTTATTTCGTCTTTTAGGCTTAGTTTTAGATCGGTGATTGGATCCGATCGGATTGATGCTGTCAGTCCTACGGTAAGCGTCATTTTATTATTTTACTAATATTTTTTTCTAATTTTTTTTTTTTTATTCCTTCACCTCTTAGGTTTAGTTTGGTGATATAAATCAAAATAAATATTTTTTTATTGAATAAATATGCTTTGTATGACTTTTTTAGTTAGAATAAGTATATTTTGTTTACTCAAAAATAAAAAAAAGACATGCTAATATATATGATCTAATTTATCTAAATATAAACCAAAAATTTATTGTTTTATTGATTTAAACTCATTTAATCCTGTTGCAACGCAACAGGCTACAGCTATTAGTAAACTTCTATAAAAATTAATTCAAATTTATTCGAAACTTTGGATGACAATGACAATAATACAATTGAGGTTAATATGTAAGCTTGTTTTTATGCGCATGATTTTACTTTTATTTTATAGACAAAGTTGAGACAGTAAACTTTAGATACAATTTCCATAAGAGATTATTTTATGCGCATATGGTCAGATTTATCACGTGACTATGTAAAGAGTCAGTTATTTTTACTATATTTTATTTTGATTGTTTTTCATTTACAGTATATTGTACAATTATTTAAATCAGAAGTTTTTAATTATTTTCATTTTCAGGTAAATTCTTTTTTTTTTGTTTATTATTCAATAATTTTTGGTTATAAACTAAATATGATAAATTACGAATATTAATAGAAATTTTCCGCAGAAAAATTCACGTTCACATGATTTTCATTTCTAAAAATATCGAGCGAAACATTGTGCTTGGTGAAGATCATATGCAGTACTGCGTAGTACAGTTACATGCAAATATACTGTATATAAATTACAAACATTCTTTTTACCTTTTATTCTATTAATCCAAAACAGTCTCAAATGGATTCTTTTAAAAGTGGTATTAAGAAGCTAATTAACTCATCCCATATTAAACCTAATAAAATATGTAAAATATGCAATCATAAATGTTACACAACCAGTTTTCAACAAAATTTCAAAAGTTGGACTAGTGGTAATAATGATATTGATAAATTTATTCAAGATACTCAGCTATTAGCTCATAGAGATATAGGAAAAGCATTAGAATGGATATCATATGATAGATTTTTTGATATTGAACATATTGCAGAAAACAGGTATAAAGCAAATTGGATTGATGGAAATATAATTAATTGGGATAGTAAATGTCAAAATTGGAAAAGAAAAGATCAATATATGAATGTGGATTTGAAAAGGTTAAATAATACAAAAAATATTACATTAGAACTCATGGATGAGGTATAATAAATTTATTTTTAATTAAAATGTTAGATAAATTTTAATTTTTTGTTAATATTTTACGTTTTATAGATGATAAGCGAAGCTTATGGAATAACTCAGGATTCAGAAACAAAATATTATATGATGGTTTTGAATGAAAATTGTAAAAAATGTAATAATATATGTTATGCAAAACGATTTCAACAAAATTTCAAAAATTGGACTAGTGGTAATGATGATATTGATAAATTTATTCAGGATACTCAGTTATCATCTCATGAAGATGTGAATAAAGCATTAGAATGGATACCTTATTGTAAATTTTGTGATGTTAAAAGTATTGCAGAAGACAAGTATGAAGCAAATTGGATTGATGGATTTATAGTCAAATGGAATGATAATAATCAAAATTGGGAAAGAAGTTATCACTATATAATTGTGAACCTGAATATATTAAATGATCCAAAAAACATTACATTAGAATTTATGAATAAGGTATAATGAATTTATTTTTAATGAAAATGTTTGATAAATATAATTTTTTGTTAATATTTTATGTTTTATAGATTAGTGATGCTTGTGGAATAACTCAGGATCCAGAAACAAAAGATTATATGATGGTTTTGAACAAAAAATGTAAAAAATGTAATTGTCCATGTTTTGCAAAATGGTTTCAACAAAATTTTATAAATTGGACAAGTGGTAATGATGATATTGATAAGTTTATTCAAGAAACTCAACTATCAGCTCATTATAGTTTTAGTGATGTGTTACAAAACATGCAGTCATCAGTAAATAGAGTTACAGGAAAAGCATTAGAATGGATATCATATGATAGATTTTTTAATATTGAATATATTGTAAAAGACAGGTATCAGGCAAATTGGATTGATGGATATATATGGAATTGGGATAATTATAACCAAAATTGGATCAGAAAAGGTCAAAATATGATTGTGGGATTGAAAGAATTAAGTAATCCAAAAGATATTACATTAAAATTTATGGATGAGGTATAATAACTTTTTTTTTATTAAAATTTTGATAAATATTCAATTTTTGCTAATATATTATGTTTTATAGATTAATGTAGATTATAGACTTTATGGAATAACTCAGAATTCAGTAACAAAAAATTATATGATGGTTTTTAAAGAAAAATGTAAAAAATGTGATAGTTTGTGTTATGTAAAATATTTCCAACAAAATTTCAAAAATTGGACTAGTGGTAATGACGATATTGATAAGTTTATTCAAGATACTCAGCTATCAGCTCATTATAATTTAAAGGAAGCATTAGAATGGATACCCTATAATAGATTTTATAATATTAAATGTATTACAGAAGACAGCAGGTATAGAGCGAATTGGGTTGATGGGAGTATGGTTGATTGGAATTATTCTGATCAAAATTTCCAAAGAGGACAAAATATGATTGTAGAATTGAAAAGAATAAATAACACAAAAAATATTACTTTGGAATTTATGGATAATGTATGATGAATTTATTTTTATTAAGATTTTCTTTAAATTTATAATTTTTTGCTAATATATTATACTTGTAGACCAATAAATTTTATGGAATAACTCAGGATCCAGATACAAAAGATTATATGATGATATTGAATTATGAATATAAAAAATGTAAACTCTGTAACCGTATATGCTATGTAGAGCGGTTTAAACAAAATTTTGGAAATTGGACTAGTGGTAATGATGATATTGATAAATTTATCCAAGACACTCAGCTATCAGCCCATCATAGTGTTGAGAAAGTGTTAGAATGGATACCTTATGATAGACTTAATAATATTAAATATATTGCAAAAGGTGGATTTGGCAAGGTATATAGAGCAAATTTGATTGATGGACGTATATATGAATGGAATAAGTATAATTGGAGTAGAACAGGCAATATGTGTGTAGCTCTGAAAAGTTTAAATAATTCAAAAAATGTCACAATAGAATTTATGAATGAGGTATAATTTATTTATTATTTATTGAAATTTTTGAAATTTTAATTTTGTTATTACATTCATCATATTTTATCTGTAGATTGCATCACATAAAAAAGTAGATAATAATTCATTTATTATTAAATTATATGGAATTACACAAGATCCAGAAGCAAAAAATTATATGATGGTCATGGATTATGCAGAGAGTGGGAATTTACGAGATCATTCAAAAAAAAGTTATGAATTAAATTGGAAAATCAAGATTAATTATTTGTTCTGTATTTCATCTGGACTTGAATATATTCATAAAAATGGATTAGTTCATCGAGATTTACATACTGGCAATATATTAAAAAATTATGATGCTATTCTTATAACTGATATGGGATTATGTAGGCCTGCAGATTACAATCCATCAAAAAATACAAAAAATAATATATATGGCGTTTTGCCCTATATTGCTCCTGAAATTTTACGAGGACAAAGCTATTCTAAAGCTGCTGATATTTACAGTTTTGGTATAATTATGTATGAAATAATTTCTGGATCCCCTCCGTATCATGA
Organism: Rhizophagus sp. LPA8_4_AMF; assembly: GCA_021464525.1. Taxonomy (NCBI): domain Eukaryota; kingdom Fungi; phylum Glomeromycota; class Glomeromycetes; order Glomerales; family Glomeraceae; genus Rhizophagus; species Rhizophagus sp. LPA8_4_AMF. The sequence goes on along the minus strand of JADRCO010000056.1, from coordinate 48,921 downwards.
TTTAAGCCATAATAACAATCTAGCAATAAAGATTTGCCAAGGACTTAGACCAAGGTTTAACATTAAAGTGCCTCAACTAATTGTGCATTTAATTAAAAGATGCTTAGATGCAAATTCATTAAATCGGCCTACAGCAATGGAAATTAAGGATATATTGTGGGAATTTCAAATAGATATTTCTACAGAAACACAAGAACAAATTAAAAACGAAATCGATAATAATTTATTAATTAATTTAGCTAACTCATCAGAAACACATTCAGAAGCTATTTATGAAAGTAGATTACTTAATTTTAATAACCTTCCTGAGCCAAAAAATTCTGATGATTATTATGAACAAAATGATGATATAATAAGCATGAAATTTTCAGGTAATAGGTTGTTTTTCTACAAAATCATAACATATATCTCAATTTAAAATATTAATATAATTTAATTTATTGAATAGAATCACTAAAATTTAATTTTCTGAATGAAGGTGATAAATTATTTAATTTATTTGATTAACTTTATGTTTTTTATTAATTCTTAATACTACAAATTTTTTGTTTTTTTTAGGCCAAGAATAGTGAATTTAAAGAAAGAAACTGAAAAAGCTTAGAACAAAAATCGAAACAGATAATTTACGAATTTAATTGTTTATTATTTTTTCTTTTCTACTATTATAATTTAAAATTCTGTTTAACGTTAGCTTTCTTAGCTTTATTGTGGTTTAAAATAGTGTAATTTTTTTCTAAATTACTAGACGTTAAATTAGATTTTAAATCTATATTCATTTACGATTACTTATTACAGTATATATATATCTTTTTTATATTCAATAACTTTATTTAGCTATCTATAGAGATAGTATACTTATATTGACATAATAAAGGATTATATGATATAGCATATTATTTTATAACATATTTATTACGATACTGTATAAATCCAATAAAATGTTATTATACTACTTTATAAAGAGTTAGTATAATAAATCATATGCTTGTATTACATTAATACGTACTTACATTAAAAGAATGATTTTGCTAGGAGCCAAGGACGTTTATCAAAATTTCAAAGCATAAAAGTATTATGTATGTATATAACGGATATATAACGGTATTATTATTTTTGCTACAGATATAAATTAATATAAGTACGAGTTTTACTTTCATAATAAACTTTCTAATGAGCGATTATAAAAACTTAAGTGTTGATATCAATTATAATTACATTGTATATTTGTTTAATTTCTTATTATAAATTTGAAAATATTATTTTTCAGTCGCATTTTTGCTTAGTCCTTTTAGTAGGAATCATAATAATTAATTATCTGTTATAAAATTATAAAACCAATTGTAGCATTCACACTTTAAATTATTACTGTATAAACCGATTTTAAAATGTTCATTTCGAAAGAATTTGCAAACTTCATAAAACGAATTTTTAAAATATTTGTGAATAGTTTGCCAATTTTAACGTATAAATCGATTTTTTTTTAAAATGTTTGCGAAGATTTTGCCAATCTAAAGTATAAATCGAAGAACGTTACGAAGAGATTGTCAATTTCAGTAAAAACCGAGTTGAGAAAACTAATTTCTGGATTAAAAATTTCGGTATTTGTAATGAATCAATCTGTTGTTACGGATGAGTTAATAATTACATCGTGGTTATCATTACATGGCGTATCATTGTCATCATAATTTCGATTAACGCCTGTTATCGGAATATCTCGTGTCGTTATACTCTCATCAGAAGTGTAGAGATCTACTTGTTGCTGTAGACAAGCGTTGCGAACATCTCGATGATTATTAGTAATTGAAGCATCATATGCTAATACATCATTCTGAAGTGAATTTGTATTTCTATTATAATCTGGTATCGTCCCTCTTTCAGTGATTTGACGTTGTGAAAAATTATTGAGATCAGCTTGTTGAGTATTTTCAACTTCATTTTGGTAAGGTAAGCAATTTTTTTGATTATCAATCATTGAAATCACTTGTGTTGTCATCAAATTATCCTTAATATTCTCATGAAATATGTTCGTATTTCTATTATTATTATTATATACCGGTCTCATTTCTCTTTCAGTTGGTGACACATTATTGAAATCAACTTGTTGCTGTGGATGAATTACATTATGAATGTAACCTCCAACTTCATTAACATTATTTTGATTGTCGTTCATCGGTGCCGCCATTATGTTATTTCCAATATTTCTATCCAACGAATTTGAATTTCTATTGAGGTCTGGTCTCGTTTCTCTTTTAGGCGAGATATTGTTGAAATCAATTTGTTGTCGTGGTTGAGTGACATTGTAAGTATAGTCTACGACATCATTTTGATAAAATCCATTTCCGTTAACAAAATTGTTTTGATAATCATTCATCGAAATCATTTGTTCTGTACTCCGGTCATGAAGCTGATTCATATTTATATTAGAATCCATCCTCGGTTCACTTTTGGAAATGTGATTTTGCATAAGATAAAGAGGAAGAATTTGTTTCAAGTCTCGTTCTAGATTTAATATTTGATCCAAAGACAATGAATTTTTTCGTTCAAAGTTATTCATATCAATATCCATCCCGTATATTTCTTTATTCAATATTTTTATAATCAAAGGATGTGAAAATAGTTTACATCTGATATAATAATTTATTGTAGAGCCATGATAACAAAATCCATGATCGTAATCATGATCATCCAAGATAGAACCTCGTAAAATAATTTGACAAGTTATATGATAAAAATTATTATCTTCTGGTGTATAATGAAAGAATTTACATTCATTCATTTGAATAACTTGAGAAATCGATACGTTATTTTGTTGAATTATTGTTGTCGGTTGTAAAACAGTAAAATTATTCATCATGTTTCTTTGATACATTGCTGCATTGATGGAATTCCCGAATAAGATAGATAACCGTTAAAGTATTGAGTTATTTGTCCTAGAATTAAACTTTTGTTATAAAATAATTTTGAAACGAGATAGGTTCATTTATATATAAAATTTTGTTGACTATCATGATGCACAGCATCTGCGAACAAATGCAAGTAAAAGTAGCTTGCTTTCTTACAATGATGATCATCTTTAATTTTACGGAGACAACCACGAGCCCATACAGAATTGTTTGTGATACATTTTTTTTTAATTTAAATATTTATGCCTATATGTATATGCCGTCTTCGATTATATCAATATACACTCCAACCTTTTAGGATAAATCAGCAATTTCTATGCAAATTCTTTATAAAATACAAACAATATAAGAAAAAAAAGGCTTTTCAACAGTATTAAAGTTGGACCGAACAAAATGTCCACCTGATCATGTTGTGTAATGTAAGGTTCGCTCTTTTCCGCCCCAAGATTTTTGGCGTATCGCAGTTGATTGATATTTTATTCATTTTTTCCAGTTATAGTAACCGTCTCCTTTTTTCGAGAACTGAAGATGTACCAATCATAGTGATAGCTTATTCGGACGTTTATTGGTCAATCAATTGGGGATAAACGGATTTAGTAATCGACATTTTTATGAGACATCAAACATTGAAATATTAAATCCTGTTGGGCATTGCAGTATTCCTAATGAACGATCGATGACTATACGGTTATCAATTTATCCGATTAACTCAAATTTGGATAATGTCCGGGCATAGTAACGGATCCAAAACTTAATAATTGGATAAAAAAAGCAACGAGGTAACATTTTAATATTAGGTGCATTGGGAAGAAATTTCATTAAAAATAATAAAAATAAAGAATTTCAACTGAAAGAATAATAACTAGAACAAAAAGGAATAACTGTAAATGAAATGAAAGGGAGAAGCAAATAAGAAATTAATGCACGGTATATTTAGTAAATGAATGCAGTGTCTGGCGAATGACTTGATATGACTGTTAAATGATTCAAATAAACAGGTTCAGTTCCTAGGTGAAGTAGTTCGGTCACATCAGTTTGGATAATTAATTATGTATATTTTTATAAAGTTCAATGTTTCATAATAATACAATTGTTTATTTTCCATTTATTTGCAATGTTATTTTTTTTTTGAAATGACGCGATTAGGTTTAATTAGCAATAAATAGCAATTTTTATGTATAACATTAATCAAGAAGTTCTCGATCAAATAATTTTGATACACAAGAACCCAAACTTTTCGCCGTAATTAAATAATATTATTGGTCAGTTTTGATATTTATATTTTATCGGTGTTGTATTTATATTGGTTAAACGTCACGAGGTACAATCTCTATATTAATGCAGATCATTCTATTGATTTCGATATATTAGGATAAGCGCTTGCATAAACATTCCGATTTCCGATTTCAGATTTTTCGAATAATCATATGATGATCGGCATACATACATTTCTTGGGTAAGGGTAATCTTTCCCGATTCTCGTCCTCCGTGAGGTTTTTTAATTAAATTTTATTATTAGAAAAAAGGAGATAGGGAACACGACATACATTTTGACATAAATAATAATTTATTCACACTCCTTTTTCTGATTTAAATTGTTTTTAAGAAATGGATTAAAGTAGTTAGTAACGATAATCTTTGTCATTAATAAAATCCCTCTTTATATTATTATTTATTAATCTGGAATTATTGTATTAATAATATGAATGTGCTCCTTTTTCTTATGACCTTGTTGTTATGTAAATATCTCTTGGAACCAATCATCAAAATTCAAGGAATGAAATCTTTTTTTTTTTTATTTTCCTACTTTTAGTCATTAGAAGAGAAAGCGCTTAAAAAGGTTATTTCTTACATTACTTGTATATCCAAAACAAAAAATACAAGTTTTTAATTTAATTATATTTTATAGATTACTATGACTTATTAATATGTTCAATTCTTATTATTATCATGTAGTGCATATCTATTAAGCATTTATATTGCTAAATACTTTAAACTATCAGAATTATGGAATCCACAATGATATGAAATGATATATAACTAGCCTATAGATCTGTAAAACAACGACAAAATAATGTAAATTTAAAGTATAAATTATTCCAGATTTAATATTTCTTTTCTTCCTTGGCAGTATTTCTTGTTTTACGCATATGGCAAATAAACTCAATAGTGGTTCGGCACAAAGTGCCGAATAACTGTTATATTTGGGTAAATCAATTTTGATTGGTTGATCCGCCGGGCTCCGCAAGTGATTTATCCGGTGTAACCATCAAACTTTTAATCTTTTTTTAAACTTTACCTGGTACACATGACCATCATCAATTATAAAATACCCGGATAAAATAAAAATATCTGCGCCACAAATTGATACGACTTTTTTTTAGCTATTTCAATTCATCCTCTCCGTTATTAATAAAAATTATAATAAAATAACGATATCTTTATTGTTACGCGACTCGACGACAATTATTGATAGATTGTATTTGTTACACATGATTTATAAATATATAATTATAATGTTTTATTATTTCTTGCTTTTCGTCTGATAGCTTTAGTTCTATTTGTTTCTACTATATTCTCTTTAATCTCTGATATTGTCAAAAAAAAATCTGACCGCTCAGAATAAGACTTAGTAAGGACCCTAACTGCCAAAGCTAGTAATGGCTGGTTTTTTTGGAAAGTATTTAGCCCAAGTTTCTCACAACAAAAAAAATGCATCCCAAAAACTCCGGGTCAAACTAATAGCGAATATTCCGGAAAAAAAGCATTAAGAATCGGAAAATAGGCTCCCGCCAAAGTGCAAGAAGTTATTAAGGAGTTTTGTAAAAATCCTAACTTTTCAACTCGCAACCCTTTCTCACTTCATTCCTTAAACCTTTACATTCCAAATCCTAACTCACCAAGTCGTACTTCCAAATATTACAGAAGCCGGGCAATCGATTGTTGGTTAATTATTGGAGCCGTAATAAGTATCATAGGTAGTTTGACTACTAGTTCGACCAAAGAGCCTATTCCTTTAATTTATTTTACATTCCACAGACTTTTGGCTACTCTCATGATTAATTCTAGGCTTTTAATCAAGAAATAGAGATTAGTAAATAACTAAATGTTCAAATTTCTTAAATTTCTTTAAAATATTTAAGGATTTTTTTCAATTGTTCAATAGTTGATAATTCTTCTACAACTGGCTAAATAATTTATTACGAAAGATGAGGATTGGCTAATAGTAATTGTTTAATCTCTAAAACCAGCGCGACATGGCGACTATTTATAAATTTAAAGCACTATATTTTAATTGATTTACTTATACAATTAGAATCCTTATGCAGAATACGAAAACCATTTTTAAAGCTTATAAATGTTACACCCAAATATGCGAAATAAACCTAGCAGTAAACATGTAAATAAATAAATATATTAAATATTATGTCTAAAAAATGTTTATTACAACGTCAACTCAAAACTGAACCAAAAAATAAGAACCAATAATACTCTTTATTTCACATTCGCGGAGGTTTTAAAACTTTATACGAAGTTTTCTATCTTTTTTTACAGTTAAAAACTTTATGTTAAAGATCACGAAAGCTTATGTACAGAAAATTGGTATTACTATATTGTAGATCATTTAAGACGAATATTCTATTTGGATGTTTTGAATGTAGCTTAGGAATTAGGTAATAAACATATATTTTTCATAAAAAGATAGAAATAGAGATTCTGCGCCAATTCGTTCAAATTTTATAAAAAGAGTTGCTCATTTCGTTGATGTGACATTTCTAATTTACGAAGAAACTTTAACGTTCATATCATCATTTCGTTAAGTAAATTTTTTGATTTCATTCACTCGTTCGCTCAATAAAAAAATTTCTATTAGTTATAAATATTTAACAGAATAACGATCGTTACTATAATACTATTTGTTGCTGACTTAGCCAAGTCCTTTAAAAAACTTGTTGTCACTTGATCGCCAACGTTGCAACATTGATTAGGGAGGAAAAGGGAAAAGAAAAGAGGGAAAATGAGAAGGGGAAGGAGAGAGGGGAAGGAGAAAGGGAATAAGGAAAAGGAAATGGGAATGGAAAACGAGAAAGGGAAGTGGGAAAGCGAATGAGAAGGGAAAAGTAAAGGGGAAAGGGAAGGGAAGGGAAAGGAAAAGTGGAAAGCAAGGGAGGGAAAAGGAAAAAAACATGAAATTGATAATGCCCAATCTGGTATATCATATAACTTGATGCAATAGTAGTGGGTTTTTAAAAAAATTAATTCAGTTAATAAATATTAAAAATAAAATTTAAAAATACGCTTACCGAATAAATTACATATACTTAAAAATATTTTCCCAAACAAATTGTCTTAATTCAGACAAGAGATGATAAAATCCAAAAGCCATTGAGGTTTGATAAAGTTAAATATGAATTCCTTGAGTTATAGAATTTGTAGGATAAGAAGAGTATAAGAAGCAATTGTAAAAAATATAAGAAAAACTATAAATACAGTATTAACCAAATAATAAAATAATATGTTCTTTATACTCTTCCAAATGTTTCCATTTAAAATTAATAATTGCTTCACCATTCCAATTTGTATAAAATTCTTTTTGCAAGTATTAACAAAACACTTGATTGAAGATAAAATATTTCCTTCCACCAATGATATTCTAAAGGATATAGATGGCATAATATTTTGCATGGCTTGATTGCCAGCTAAATGAATATATATAATGAAAATAAATATTACGAAGATTGGTCGTGGAAATGATGGTGAAACCTTTGATCATGTATGGATTGTTATGATCGATTCATTTTAAGTATATATGTTCATTATCATTATAAAATAATAAAGATAATATATGCAAAATTTTATCATTACTGAATAAAACGCGAAGTAAATTGAGTTTCATTGCGATTTGATAGAGCAATCAACAATCAGCACTGAGAAAAATCATAAACGATCCTTGATGATGAGAGATAAGTTTAGTGACAAGAAAATGGATAGGAAGAAGATAAGAAGTGTTCCAAAAACGTCAAGAACCAAACACAAGAACAGACGCGACTAATTATGTGACGTTCATAAGTTGGAAAGTGAGTTACTCCCTAATCTTGATTTTGGCGAAACTAGTAATATAGATCATAGTAAATCTTGTCTTTTTTTGGATTCACTTTAAATTTAAATTGATACAATCAGTTAAGCAATTGAATAAATCATATTTAAAATTATATTATTTATATATATAGAATATGATATAAAGCATTCCCTTACCGCTGATATAATCAATTTCAATTTCAAGTTATTATGCAGCCAAATAGGATCATGTCGTTTTTAACATACTGATATTTTTTAGGTAAATTATTATCGCGTAAAATATCTTTGATATTTTTGACGCATTACGTCATTTAGATTTTATAGGTAAAATACCTATTTTTTACGGCTATATTTTTATATGGAACATGATCTTGGACGTCAGCATAATAACACAGTTATTGGGTATGGTGATTAAAATATCATCCGAACTGCTTCGCAGTTCGGGGATATTTCAACCTCCCTACCCAATAACTATTGTTTATTGATTAAGTTGCTCTGCTCATCTCATACCAATTCTAATTTTGTCATGGCTCAATGCAAGAAAACGTGGCAAGAATATTCTTGTACGCCTTTACTTCGCCTTCATTGATAATACTACAACAATGACTGCGCATTATTAATTTAAAGTGGCTCGGCTCTTCAATTGTAAATTTCAACATGGCGCAATGCAGAAAAACATGGCAAGAATATTCTCCTTTACTACATCTTTGTCCTTTTGTACAGGTATGTTGATTTGCGTGCATATCATAAATTTGGGTAGTACAATGTTGCTTTATGTAACATTCATTTTGGTTACACATTACTATTTTAATATCGGAGCGCATTATTATTGTAAAGTGGCTCAGCTCTTCAATTGTAAATTTTAGAATGGCGACGTAAAAAGAAAAACGAGGCAAAAAGCTCTTGCACGCCTCCTTTACTTTGCTTCATTAAATAGTATGGTAAAATAAAAATAATATAGTTATAAAGTTCGCAGTTCGGGATATTTCAACCCCCCTACCTAATAACTATTGTTTATTGATTAAGTTTCTCTGCTCATCTCATAGTCTCATACCAATTCTAATTTTGTCATGGCGCAATGCAAGAAAACGTGGCAAGAATATATTTGTACGCCTTTACTTTGCCTTCATTAATAATACTACAACAATGACTGCGCATTATTAATTTAAAGTGGCTCGGCTCTTCAATTGTAAATTTTAGCATGGCGACGTAAAAAATACGTGGCAAAAATGTTCTTGTACGCCTTCTTTACTTTGCCTTCATTAAATAATATGGTAAAATAAAAATAATATAATTATAAAGCAATTTAATTTGAAATACTGTCATATGGAAAAATTTTCTTATATAAACACTTTGAGAAAAAAAGAAAAATATTTTTATAACAAATTTAGAACAAAAAAATTTGGAATCATGCAATTAAAATATTTATTGTTAATTTTTGGTCTTACTATTGTTTTAGCGAGTAAATAAATTAATTCTTTGAAAATTTATCCTTTTTTTAAATATTAATATTAGTTATTAAAACAAATTCTTTTTGCAATAATTTAATTCATCATTGACGCAGATGCAGAACCACAATATGCACGTGACGCAGATGCACAACTATATAAACGCGACGCAGATGCAGAACCACAATATGAACGTGACGCAGATGCACAAATATATGAATTATGAACGTGATGCCGCTTAGTTTGTAGCATTCCATAAATATGAATTTAACAAATATTTTATTTAAAATATATTAGTTAATTTTTTATTCCAAAGTAAATTTTGGTTGTACTTCTATCTACCACCATTAAAAAAAGATGTCTTTTTTGGATTCATTATAAAATTTAATTAAATTTATATGATCAAAATATTTTGTTACAAAAAGCTTAAAATTGAACGAATCCTTTTTTTATTAATCATTTTACTATTAAAAAAAACCTCCAAGACTTTAAAAGATTCCCGCGAACATCAAATTTATTTATCTTTTCTTTTTTTGGTTGGAAACTATTCTTAAGAACTATTGCAAGGTAATCACGTTCGTTTTTTAAAAAATGGGTTGGGTATTTCTTCGCAGAAAAATGAGTAACCATACATAAATGATTATTAATATATTTAAAATTTTTCGCCCATTATTGAAACATGGACCTCAAATTTTTATAGATAATTTAAGAACAAAGTTACGTTCAGATATTTCAAATTTTAAAATATAAAATTTTAAGAATTTGGTTTTGAGAACCTCATATATTTTGTAAATATTTATGTTTGTAATAATAAAATTTCCAATATCTAAATTACTATGGCTACGTGACACCCTAATATGTTGTAAATGCTTGATACAATCAATGTATAATATTAGCCGACGTCATTAAAACTTTTGAAACATAATTCAAGTTGTTGATTCAATTTGCTCGTCTCATATCTACGTGGCAAGATTACTTTTGTACACTTCCTTTACTTCGCCCTCGTTAATAATACTACAATTACAATTTTACAGATGACTGCGGTTCGAAATAATTATTGATTTCAAAATCTCATTATTAAAAATTTAAAGTAGCTCTACTCTCTCAATAGTAAATATTAATATGGCGCAATTAGAAAAACGTGCAATAATACTCTTGTATGCATCCTTTGCTTCACCTTCATTTAATAATAATATAAAAAATGTAATTATGAAGTAATTTAAGTAATTTGAAATACGTGTCATTATAGATAAATTTTCTTATATTTAATACTGAATACTCCGAGAGAAATAAGTATAAAAATTCACGAATAAAAAATCTGGAATCATGCAATTAACTTATTTTATAGTTGATTTTCGTCTTTATTATTGTTTTAAATCAATTCTCTCTGCATTGAAAGAAAATTTTCTTTTTCTGTATTAATATTAGTTAATAAACATCATTGACGCAGATGCAGAACCACTTGAACATGTCAAAATTACATTATGATTTGAAATACTTCATAATCTTCATCGAGAAATAATCTTTAGTATCTCTTATCTTGTTTTTCATAACTACATTGTTTACATACATTATAATTATATTCATTTGTATTATCGTCAGACACACTTATATAAAGATCCATGTCCACAATAATTTTGATTAACTAATGCTGCATTCATATCTTTTACACGACTAAAGATTGGATCTTTAAAATTATTCTTACTTTTAAAAGAAAATATAAAACTATCTTTAGTCTTATTAATAAATCCTGAAGAAATCCATAACAAAGGATTGTAACCTCCAATAATTTCTTCTGTTCCTTTTAATTTAATGAATGTAATAGTACAAGATTTATTATCGTATAATGCGTGAAACTTTTTTGAAGCGAATCCATCTTTACTTCCACTTAATAATAATTCAAATTTATAAAAAATCAATTTTATCAAACCATAATGAAATTATAGAAATAATATTTAAATTAACAATTTTTGAATCAATAATTTCATCAATATTCCTATGTCTAGGAAGCAAAATATTACCGTTTGGTTCATTATCAGGATCTAGATAAGATTTTAATAAATCTTCATAAAGCCGACATCTTAAAAGCTTTTTGTAAGGTCGAACTTTTTGCAAGAAATCTTTAGATGAATGGCTAAAGAATCTAATCAAAGGTAAACAATGTTGTAAAGTATCTTTCATTATTCGGAAATCATCTTCTGACCAAATAGTAGGATCTGAAATAAGTGTTGGATTCTTTTCAAGTCCCCATTTTAATACATATTCCCAAACTTCAATTTCTTTCATTTGTAAATCATCTCTCTCAATAAATGAAATTAAAGATTTTTCAGAAAGTTGAATTAAAATCAAACGATTCAAATATTTTTTTCAGGTGATTTTGCCATCAAATCGTTACAAAACTTTTGGAAATCTAACGAATTATTTGATTGAAAGCATATCTGGTAAATATGTTCAAAATGTTGTTGCATCCATTCTGCCTCATTTTCAATTAAATATCTTTGTAAATAATCGGATATTTCTTTTTGAAGAAGTTCATCGACGGCAACCACTAGCTTTAAAATATTTGAGGCATTTTGCTCATTTAATGAAATAGTATCACCATAAATGTATCTATTATAATAAAATGATAAATTATTAAGAATTTATTAAATTTGTTTGATTTTAAACGTTTGACGGTGAATACCTTAAAATAATTTGAAAAACTTCAGTTGTAATGTTAGATTTTACAAAATAAAATTTTTCATCCTCTCTTTTCATGTATTGGTTATTTGACAAAGCAGAACGAAAATACTCTGATCTTGTTCCAATTATTTGAGAATGTAGTTTAAACTCAAGACTAGTTGCTTCATCTCCAACTCTTACAATCATATCATAACGCTCTCCTGTCTCTAATAGGTAAATAAAATCATTGGGAACGATGACTAGAAACAATATTAACAGAATGTTAGAAAGTTCATTACAGTATTCTGAAAAGAATAATCTATAGTAATAACAGGGTAAACAGATACAAAAAAAGAAATCATGAGAAATATACTTTACCTTCCTTTTTAACCTTAATCTCTATTAGTGTTTCATATCGGTTAATAAAACTATCATCAACTATTCGTCCAAATTTTAATGGTTCTATCGAATTATGTTTATATACTCCAATTAAATCCATCTTGAAATTATCCAGTCCGTTCAATTTTATTTTTGCTTCTTCTACTAAATCAGAAACATTTTCACCAATAAACGCTATTTTTACAGGTTCCTTATTAAATTTCACCCAAATCATTTTCTTATTTCTTGTTCCAAGGAAGGAGCGGGTTGTATTAAATCATTATCGTTATATCTTTCATTTGTACCTTGTTCATTTTGTAATGGTAAACAGGGTGATTCTTCATTAACTATTAGATGTGAGTGACATGGAAAAGAAGAATGCGAAGCTCTTTTAGCTTTAAAATATAAAATTCATTTAATTATTATCCTTTAAATAAAACATTCTTATCTCGTAGGAATAATTGATATATTTGAAATTCCAACAAGATCATTATCATGCCTTTTACCTTCTTTTAATAATTCAATAGATGGATCATAAGTACTCAATTCTTCGTGATGTAATCTATCTAGTATTACATTCAAACTTTTAGCTTCGGGATTTTGATTATTAAGTCCTTTATTTAACATTTCATTCATGGTTTTCATCTCTTTTTCTAATATAAAGAAAAAATATTTTCTAGTATCTAAATTATTAATTAATGGATCTATTGAAATGGAAGATTGTCTTTGTTGATCGATTGATTGTTGATAAGTATTTTTTAATCGTTGCAAAGCGTGAGAAATTTTATGCATAATTTCATTAATCGATGCTTCTTTGATACGACGTAATGATTCTGTAAGAAGTCTTACGATTACTAAGAAAAATATTCTTAAACTTTTTTAATAAAATATAGAATTAGTACATTAGATAAAAATAATAGTTATGCGCTATATATTTTTACTTACGAGGATGAAATAAATGTATAACGTTCACGTGCTAGCAATGCTTTAGCGTTATCTACATGATTACGACAGAACTACGTCCCACCAACGTCTCCAACATTTTCATCACATGATTATATAGGAATTATTTCTTTATTTAAAGCATTTGATCATTAGAATATACAATACATAAAGATAAGTTAAAAAAATATACTTACAAGGTTTGTATAAACGGTCGTAAAGGTGTCATGAACATACTTTTCCAAATTACAATCAGTAATCGCAGTTCTAGTCAATAAACCCAATAAAGGTAATATCACATAGTGATAATACATCATCTCTAAGACCCGCATCACATGACATTGGAAATTCATAATTTCTCTCAATCTTTTAAGACCACTTTCAGGATTGCCTAATTCAGTTACAATTTCTTCTACTTTATAAACGGTTTTGGAATCCGTTGCTACTAAAGCGGAACTAGCAAAAAGCCTAACATCATTTTGATTCCATGGAATTTCCTTTTTTAACATTATCTTCCAAATACTTTTAATAGGATCCCCATTAGTAATAAAAATTATTTTATCACTACCCTTATAAGATAATTCAGAAGAGCTAAGATTTGAAATAATGGTCTCAAGAATACTGCGTCTTGGTAGTAGATTATTACGTCTTTGTTTTCTGCATCATGTACATCGTGTTATCGTAAAGAAGTGAATTTTTTTTTTTAGAAAAAAAGAGAATGAAAAGAAATGTTGCCCCATTATAATGTATCTCATGTATGACATGGCGTAAAATGTAGTTGATTTTACTTTGATCGTGATTTTTGATCGGTTACGACTTACGAACGATCAACAAACCGATTTTTGTGATCCATCAAAAACGTAGATAAAAAAATAAAAGCAATATCTGATTGGATAAAAAAAATAAAAAAATATTTGATTGATTGGCTAAACCATTCAACCACAATCAATTCAAAATCAACTTTGATCATGTTATTAGTGTAACCCGATCAAAAAAGCAGATCGACCAATGAGTGACCAACTGACCGATTATCGTGGACCACCAAAAACGTAGGTCGTTTTGATCGAGGCGATAAACATACACGATCAATCAGTAATCTGCTCAAAATTGAACTTTAATCGTAAATTTTGGGTGGTTCTTAGTTCTTGTAATCAAAATGGCAATCAACCAATTCTGAAGTAGACCTATTGTCTGACCGTTTGTACCAAATTTGAATATTATAAAACTATGCAAGGTTAATAAAAAAAATACGAGTTTAACTAAATCTTAAATAAATGATCAACATTTTTTTAATTCATTTGTTGATATATACGAATCGTGCTGTATTTATGAAAACTTCTCCTTTTGGGTAGAATTGGCAGATAAATAAAGTGTAAAATTCCTTTAATTAATATATGTTGTTATATGTGATCGTTTCCAACAATAGTATATATTAGCATTTTTATAAAATTTTATTTGTCTACTCCATAAATTTTGCTTAGAGTCTTATATTTATTCCTTAACTGAGACAATATAATAATTATTTAATAAATGCTAATTTATAGTATTTTAATTTATTGACATCATCCGTTAATTAATAAAGCAAAATTCTCAAAAAATCATCTAATTACATTTTTTATATGGGGTGAGGAATATAGAATCTCAAATAAGGTGAAGAATAAATTAATTTTTATAAATATATATATTTTTTATTTAATTTAAAAGAAAAAAGTTATGGCATATAAATTAATAAAAACCATAAATTCAATTTATCAAAGATTTATAAAAGCAAAAGTTACCTAATATTAAAAGATATATATTTTAAAAAATTTGGTTATAATTTTAATTTAAGGAGATACCAAAAATCAGCTAATAGAATAAATTATACATGAAACTGTAATTAGGTTCAAAAATGGTCGAAATGGTCGAAATTAATTTCGACTTTAGTGAATGGTCGTAACTATTTATGACAATTACAAGGGTCAAAATCAATTACGAGGGTTGAAATCGGTCGAAAAATATCTACATGTGGAATACTGGAATACTGTAATGCGGTTTATATTATATCTTAGATCCCTTGCATATGCTATTTGCTAGTTTAATCATCACAAAACTAATTCTTTGCTATATGTAATCTGAAATTAATTAATATCATTATCATAAAATAATTTAGCATCTTTGCTAGAAAATTTTGACTCGGAAATTATTATATATACAATAATCAAGTAAATTTTTTTTTTCAAAAAGCAATTTATTTATTTTATTTGTAAATTAATAAAACACAATTAAATGATAACTAATAAAGAAAAAAACGATTTTCAACCCTCATTTATTTCGATTCTTGTCAATATCTATTTTAATTATTTCGACCTTCATAATTTATTTAATTTATTTCGACCCTCGTAAATCATTTCGAGCCTCGTAATTATATTTCATTTCGACCCTAGTAATTATATTTCGACCCTCGTAATTCATGCCTCGTAATTCATTTTGACTATTAAAATTTATTTCGGTTTTGTATTTCGGTCATAAATTTTTTACCAACCATTTCTCATTTCGGTTTCATGTATAGACTCGTGTAAAAAAAGTGATTTTTAACTACTTAAATGATCAACACTGATAACGGCTGATTTATGCCACTCCAGTTAGTGTATTTGTGGTATAAGTATGATCGCATAATTATGTAAATGGCGGCGACCAAGAGATAAATTACCTGTTACTTTTTATAAATTTTTCAAAAAATTAAAATATAATAAATACCCAATCCCATACTCGCAATAAAAAAGACAAGGAGAAGTGATAAAAACGCGTAGTTAAAAATTATAAAACCGTAGTAATCACATCACAAAAACCGATAATCACGAAATGATAATCACATTACACATTACAGCAGTGATCTGTAGGGGGGTAGCACAATTTTGAAAAGCGCAAAGAAAATCGTTCACTTCTCGTGCCTATATGCCATATTTGTGATGCCGCAATTGATATCATGTGATCGTGATGTGTATATAAAACTGAGACTACCGTGGACTCTACCATGACACAACGCACTTCTGAAAAAGATGCCAATTTCAGAGTATCGGGTGCGAAATAATTCAGCCATGGTGTTTTTTGATCAGTCCGAAGAATGGAGCCTTTTGAACTTTTTGAAGTACCTTGATTCACTGAAGAATTTGTATGACTGCTCTGAAGCACACCGCAAATACGGTATAATTCTGAACGGAATGGCGAATGACGAGAATGTGTCGCAAGAAAAAAGGTCAAAAGCTAAGCTAGCACTATTAACATTCGTGGGAAGTATAAAGATTTTTTCTTTATCGCTCTTAGTATATAGTCTGGAGAAAGAGTGTTCGGTCGAGTCCGATAATCCCGCCATCGAGTTGGTTGGTACACTCGTGCTAGGTCGAGTCCGAAATACCCCCCGTCGAGTCGGGGCCGCACCTCCAGATGCTTAAAAATAAGCACTAGATATCTCCTGTAACTGGACATAATCAAGTGTGACTAATTATCTTATTTTTAGGATGAAAAGAATTCTTCCGAGGTTAGAGACTTTTGGCGGGAGAGAAATCTTCGAATTTTCTTTAAGGAAACGACTATGAAAAGCACTGAAAGAATTATCGACCAAATTAATATAGTACAAGACGAAGCGAGCGATGTTTTAATTCTCGGTAAGAAGAACAATCTAAAGCGGCTACGATCTGGTAGGTTTATTAATAAATTTGCTGCTATTCATTATTTTCTTTTGTCGGCTCAGTTGATTTTTGTATGTCATGAGATTTTGAAATTGGAAATAATACCGAAGATTATCGCGGACCGGGAAATGTACAGTATATAATAAATCAAATAAACCACACATTGCCTAAAAATAACTAGGTTATTACGTTTTAGAAGGAACTTAGACCACATACACAAGAAGACAAGGTAGTTTATTTTTCTCTCATATTTTTAATGTTCAGTCCGCAATAAAAAAATGTCTTCTCGTTGTGCATATAGACTAAACCAACCGCATACAGTGATGAATCTTCCTCGTTTATAGATGTCGATGAAGATATTAAAATCAGTGAAGAGGTTGCCGTAGCATCGGCCGCTTCTTCAAGTGATAATGATGCGTTTACTTTCGGAGATAAAGATATGGAGTTATTTACGAACCGGTAAGTATTATTTTGCTCTTGCACAAGCCTCGATTTTTGTAGAGGCCATCTAACTGTCATCTAAATATAGATATCAGGCCATGAAGGATAATAAAAAATGGAAGCTCAGTACGGGAACGTATGTTGAAGATGTCTTGTACGATCTAGGGAAAAAATGCAACTATCACAAGTAAGAGTGTAATACGCTGTGGTGCGAAATTATTAAGAATTTTCTACTAATTTAGGTTTCAGTCTCGTGCATTCCTTTATCATTGATCCAGATGACAAATTTGTGCAATCCGGATTCACTATAGATGAGTTACAAGAGATATGCAAAACGAAGTCTATGCAAGAACCACCAGAAATAGATGATGACCTACTTCATTATATTGACACCTTCGCAAAAGTAAATTGTAGATGCTATCGTTCCATTCATTTAGCATTTTATAATGAATTGATTCTCTTTTATAGGACTCGACAAAAGGCATTCGCAAGGCGCTCTATTCTCCTCACCCTCGACTATGTGAAAATTATAATCCTCTTGTTGATTTCGCATATGAACATGTGAGGACAACAGTATCTGATTGGTAAGTGAAAACCTCTTTTAATTCATAATTTTTTTTAGCTTATCAATAGATAAATACTTTGTAGGGTCCGTTTGCTGGAAATGGAACTTAACCCACTAACAATCACACAAGATTTACCGGAAAGCTGGTTCCGAATCAATGTTTGGAGGACGCTTGACATAGCCTTTTCAGACATACCTTTTACGTTATTTGTTGGGTGAGCAGAAGAATCATTGTATAATTATCATTCACTAAATCTACGTTTAACTTAGCTTCTTCTTTATAGAGGAGAAAAGGCTGGAATAGCAACTAGGGAGAGGAAAAATCGTAGCAGAACATTAAGTAATATAGGTCCAATGAAACGAAAGGCTATTGGGAGGAGAGGAGACGGTTACGTTCGATCAATTGGATCGAGATCAACTGATTGGGCAGCATCCGAGGCCGGACCCAAGTGGGAAGGAGAGCAGGGCACAAAGCTCATAAACGAATGTGGTTTAACCTTACCAAAGATATTGAAAGATATTTTCATTAATCTTGCTCGAAAAACAAACTTTGAAGAAGATAAAGTACGCATGATTAATATTCCAGGTTTCATTCATGCGGGTTTGTATTGCATTGATATGTTTTGGATTGAAACTTATTTAAATTGCTAACGTTACACTATTTGTTTATGTAGGAGTTATTTTAATAAAAACAAATCTTGATTGTCCAAAGGGTTATGTATGTCGATATATGAAAGAAGGTCCATTTGAGATATTTGCTGACGTCAAGCAATTTAACAATACATTGGACGCTCTTGTTTCTATCATTTATGCCAAGGTAAAGTCTCATCTATTTGTTTTATCTTCAATTTTAAGAGAAATTGATTATTATTTCTTTAGTATGTAATTTTACAGACAATGAGAATTGTTAATGAAGATAAATCTGAAAATTTGAAGAGATGGAAAAATCTGCAGAAAACTGAAAGAACGGAAGTCCCTGATTGTCATCCCACACCCAAGAAAAGAAGAGCCGTTGATTTGCTTAAGCAGAAATAAGTAATTGAAGTGATGCGTTCATTCTTGCATTTTTACATTTGTAATAATAGTTTGGCATTGAAAACTTAATAATAATAAATATTTTCGCTCACACTAAGCTCGTAATTTTTATAGCATATGCATGTTGTATGTATACGTTTATGTGATGCGGTGTGAGGTGTATAACAGTGCATTGGGAAAATAAAGATTTAGCGTTATTTACTATCACTGATGTATTTTTCCCAGAAAAAATAAAATGTATGCTATTACAGATCGTAATCCCAATATTTTATTAAATCCGGATCACAATCCATAGTATCCGGCATGTTTATGCCATTATATTCTATAGATTATAGACAATGCGGGTTTATTTAAGATAACAAATAAATTTCTTAGTTCGTAACATAATATGTTGAAATCGGATGACTCTGATGAGTTTATTTAACATACAGTATATACTCAGAAAAATAAATTTCGACAATTTGTCTCTAAATTGATAATTATCTTTGACATCTGACGAAAATTTCATCTGATAAAAACAATCATAATTTACAAAATTGTAAAATTCAAATTACATTTTCAAAAAATCAAAAAAAAATAAGCAAATTCAGGATAATCATCATTTCTCGCATTATGAATTGTACATCCTTCAATTCGAATGGATAACATTTCTTATACCATAATTATTTAGTATATAAATTTTTTTTGTAAAAAGGAACTCTGCAATTTTAGAGATATCTAAATTAATAAACTCAGGTATCTTTGATAAAATACCTAACGACATTAACATTTACTTTATAATCAAAAATAAAAAGGGTTTAGAGTTTAGATCCGTTATCCGTTTGAATATTTAATAAAATTGTAATTTACAATTACGAATAAATGATTGAAACAAAAAATTTTAGAATAAAATATTTATTCTTCGAATAATTAATAGTTTATCAATGAAATTTATTTCAATTTTATATATAGCAATAGATTCACTATACACAAATTACGCTTCGAATATCCGTTATCATCATCGACTGCTAAGTCATAGGTCTTTATCCAATAAATCTGAAAATTATTAAATCATATCTGATATGCTAATATGTACTATATTAATAAAATTTCAGTTATTATGCTATTAAAAATCTATTTTTTTATTTTAAAAATTTATTGCCCGGCGGCAACATCAAAAATTATTAAACTTATTAATAATAAAAAGTAGCGATGCTAAAACTTAAGTTTGATATTAATATAACATAAATATTATACTTAATAATTTGAAAAATTTTCATACAACGTTTTCTAGTACCTTTTTGCTTAATCCTTTTAGGAATTATCATAAATTTCGATACTTGTCGGGAATCAATTTGTTACGGGTGAGTTAATATTAACGGTTATCGTTCTATGACACGCTATTGTCATCATAATTTCGATTATCATTTGTGATCGGAATAGCTATTCTCTCAGCAGAAGTGTAGAGATCAACTTGTTGCTGTGGATATGTATCTCGATGGTCAAAATTAATATCAATCATTGGAACATCATGTGCTAATGCATCATTCTGAAGTGAATTTGTATTTCTATTACAGTATGGTATATTAATTTGACGTTGTGGAAAATTATTGAGATCAGCTTGTTGAGTATCTTCAACTCTATTTTGGTGGGATACTTGATTATCAATCATTGAAGTTACTTGTGTTGTCATTAAATTATTCTCTATATTTTCGTTAGACGAATTTGTATTTCTATAATTATCATATACCGGTCTCATAGGTGGTGACATATTATTGAAGTCAACTTGTTGCTGAGGATGAGTAACATTATGAATGTAATCTCCGTTAACATTATTTTGGTTATCGGTCGCCATTACGTTATTTCCAATACTTCTGTGAAATGAACTTGAATTTCTATTAATATCTGAGACATTGTTGGAATCAATTTGTTGCTGTGGTTGAGTGACATCATAAGTATAGTCAACGACTTCATTTTGATAAAATCCATGATTTCTGTTACCAAAATTGTTTTGATTATCATTCATCGAAATCATTTGTTCTGTATTCCGTCTTTGAATTGGATTCATATTTAAATTAGAATCAATCCTCATTTCACTTTTGGGAATATGATTTTGCATAAGGTAAAATGGAAGAATCTGTTTTAAGTCTTGTTCTAGATTTAATTGTTGATCCAAAGACAATGATTTTTTTCGTTCATAGTTATTCATGTCAATATCCATCCCGTATATTTCTTTATTCAATATTTTTATGATCAAAGGATGTGAAAATAATTTACATTTAATATAATAATTTATTGTCGAGCCATGATAAAAAAATCCATGATCGTAATCATGATCATTCAAAACAGAACCACGTAAAATAATTTGACAAGTTACATGATAAAAATTATCATCGTCCGGTGTATAATGAAAGAATTTACATTCATTCATTTTTATAACTTGAGAAATCGATAAATTACTTTGCTGAATTATTGTTGTCGATTGCAAAGCAGCAAAATTATTTTGATACATTGATGAAGTTAAAAGATTGAATGGTTATAATCTATTTATAAAATTAAATTTTGCACCGTAGTATCCTTCAAGACTCACATAAAATCACGTGATTTAATATTAGTAATAATCAACTTCCATACAAATCACGTGATTTTATATTAGTAATAATCAACTAATTCATTTTGGGAAACTATCAACATTTAATTTACATCGTGGAAAGTTCTATAATGGTGAAACCTTTTTTGTTATTCGATAATTTGTTCATTTAGTTGGACAAAAACCTTATGCCAAGATTTCATTAAAGATTTTGATCAATGTATGCAGATGGCGGAAATATTCTGAAACTATTTATGTAGTAAAATAATTTTTATGTATACCATAAATTTGTAACGAGGTCTTTCATAAATTTCATATGCAAATACTTTTTGTATTATTTGAAACATAGGTGTGAACATAGAATGCTGTCTTCGATTTATATCAATATAAAGAGCAAAAGGTGGATTTCAAATTTCGTTGTCAATATTAAATGATTTGTTGATACACGCCACTGTGGCACAATGATAGAATATCCACCTCCATATTGAATACTCCATGCCTATAAATAATAATTATTGG
Source organism: Rhizophagus sp. LPA8_4_AMF (assembly GCA_021464525.1). NCBI lineage: Eukaryota > Fungi > Glomeromycota > Glomeromycetes > Glomerales > Glomeraceae > Rhizophagus > Rhizophagus sp. LPA8_4_AMF. The sequence continues at coordinate 26,710 of JADRCO010000056.1, read as the reverse complement.
CCGAACTGCGAAACAGTTCGGATGATATTCAGACGTCCATCAAGATCATGTTCCATATAGTAAACAATAGGTATTTGACCTATAAAATCTAAATGACGTAATGCGTCAAAAATATCAAAGATATTTTACGCAATAATAATTTATCTAAAAAATATCAGTATGTTAAAAACGACATGATCCAACTTGGCTGCATAATAACAATTGTATATTTTTTCTTTTATTGGTTAAATATCAAATATATATTTGCAATCAGATTTACAGTTTAATTATACTTTTTATAATAATAGTATGATCTTGTGCGACTGACGCAATAATTATTATTTAAAAAACGACATGTTCCTATTTGGCTGCATAATAATATATAGATATAAATAATTAAATAAAATAATGTTTTTAATAAATTATTTGCATAAAATTTTCTCAAATAGTATCACCACCTTTTGCTGTGGCAGCCCCCTTAAAATATTATACTGTCAACTTTTTCCCTCAACTTTTTAAATAAATCATCGGATTATGCGTCTGATAACAGAAAAAATACGTGAGTAATTAAAGTAAACAGGTTTATGTAATTTTTTTTAATAATATACAAATAGTGATACGGAATAATACCTTTCCAAAGCAATAATTTCCTTTCCGTAGAATTCTAACAGAAATTTCACACCAAAATCTATTACTAATAAGTATGAATGTAAATAGACTTTATTTTTCTTTATATACTCAAAAATTTCGTTAAGACAATCAGCAGTAAGTTGACAAGGAATTATTGATATTTTTAACAGAGAAAAAAAAGTTTTTATGGGATAAATTTTTTTACGTAAAATAATATCTTATTTCATCTGACTAGGCGAAGTTAATATAAGTTAATATAAATAATTATCATTCTTTTTCTTTTTTTAATTATGTATACCTATTTCACTAAGTTAATTCTCATGTTAGCATTTACTATACATGTATACTAAATAATAGATAATTTTCCATTTGATTAGGATTTTAGTAACCAAACAATGAAATTAGTATTAATAGTAATGATTAGTCAGATATGCAAATAAAGATATTCGGATAAAACGGATACAAACTTCATAACTATTTTAATAGTGTATATAAAAAGCAACGGAATAATGTGTTATTAGGTAAATAGGGGGAATATTTGACGAATGGTACAGTAGATTTAGTACAGTGTTTGTGCTTAATATAATAACGTCACGAATTGCGTTCTCGCAATTACCACATGATGATCGGCATAACTAGAATTAGAATGGCTAATCTGACATATTATTCAAATATCGCATAAATTCAAGTTCATCAAAAATATAACCAACCAAAAAATTGGATTATTTTAGTGTAATAAATGAAAAAAAAGTCAAAAGAGGGAAGAGAAATAATGAATGCGAGAAGAAATTTTTTGAAAAATAAATAAATAAATAAAACCACATTATAAACTATAACTATAACATCATCCTTCTTTAATAGAAAATAGGAAAATAGCCACACATCCTCAAGCTATTTATACATCTAAGTTACTTAATCCTTTTACAAAAGATCTTCCAAAATATGATACAATAAAAGCGGACCAGTGGTGTATGACCGTCCACATGTGTGGTGTAAGGCCAAAAATGAGATGTGTATGAGATATACTGTATATACACCACTTGTTTATTTATATATGTTTATGTATCAACATTTGAAGCGTGTGGTGTATGATTTATTTTAATTTTATAAAAAAAAAAGAACTTCGTAGATATCTATTTTACTTATTTATTTATTTTTATGAAATATTTTTATAGTTATAGTAAATACATATACCACTATATAACACAATAAAATAATAAATTAGTACATAATATCCTCTTTGTTAATCTCTATGGATGACATCTTTTATAATAGAAGTTATCATTTGATTTTATTAAGAAAAAATTATTTATTTTAAATAATTTTTAAAAAATGTTTATATTTTAACGCGAGACGCGTAAGAATATCTATAATAACTAACATCACACATTGTCCTTACAAATCATACATGTGAAATATGTAATACACCACTCACACCACTGGTATTTGTATTACTCGAATAAAAGTAACGTCTCAGAAATTCGGCACGAAGTGCCGAATAAGTGATTTATCCGGTATCACGTGATTTATTTCCTGATGCAAGTGCCTGATACACGATGTTTGCCTGATTTTTATTTTATTTCACAACGTGAACAAAATTACAGAAACAATTTCAAGAAGACTAGTTAAAGAATTCAAAAAGAATTCAAAAGAGTAACCAAGATACAAATCCCGAAAGATAGGTAACGCCACTTTGGCTATACGATTTTTGCCTGATACACGATTTATTATACCCATTTTTAATTAATAAAAAAATCACGTAATACCGGATAATATATATTATTATACATTTATTTCACATGATTAACGGGTGATTGGTTAAAATTTTGTACATCAGTGGCAAAATTTATAGCCGATCACCAAGTGACGTACTATAATCCGGTATAACTATACTTGCCGTCGAAATTCAAAAAAGGAAATTACAATAATGCCTTTGATTATTAATTATTGTTAAAATTTCCTTTTTTGAATTTCGACGGCAAGTATAGGTATAACAAAGTTTTTTCCGACTGATGAAATCATGTTATGGTCATACCGTATATATTCAGTCCTATATTTTAGTGCTACATAAATTTAACCTGATCATCACTATTAATTGCCCGTTATGATTATTCTTTTTTTAATTTTCAGAGAACGCTTAAATAGGTTAAAAATCAAAAGTTAGTAAAAATAATTATAAATTGATTTTCATATTACAATTTGCCTGTTTTGAACCCGGCCGCCCGGATTTTTATTTTAAGAAAAATTTTAACCAATAAAATTTAAATTCATTATACTAATCCACAGCGTAATCTACATATGTTAAAAATTTTGTGCTAGTGTACCGTGAAATTTTGTTTGGCATAGGAAATTATTTGTAAGATATCCGAATACCAATTCTTTTATCGAATGAGAAAAATTGATTTTCTTGAAAAATCATTTTAAGCAATATATGCAGTACAAATGTGTCGCCTAATTGGAAAATTGATTTAATAATAAAATTTTAAATTTCTCTTTATATTTATATTAAGTCCGAATTTATATATCATTAAAAATACTAATAATTAAGATATTAGCCTCAAAATATGTATTGTTACAAACTATGTTGATCAAGCTACTATAGAATGTTCCTATATGAAGGGCGCTTATTAACAAATCAAAAAGTAACAATAATAATAGTGTATTGCTAAATATCACTAATGCACGGTAACGGTCACTAGTGGTGAATTTATGATGTAATGCCGGCCAGTATTTTATTGGATTTTTAATTCTGACCAAAAGTACATCATAAATCATAATGCTGGTATGGCGACAATCACCACTGGTGAGCTTTAGCAATTTTCATAATAATATACTTACTGTACTGTATATAAATTTTATAGAGTCTCGAGCTTCAATTTTCTGCCTGAACTTTTGGATCAATTGTAATTCTTTATTATTTCTCAATTAATATTAATTGGTATTTTGAATCATTTTCAAATGTCATTGTTATATTATTTCCTATTCAACGTTTTTTACACTTTTATAAGATTTTATTTTACATTATTTGCACTTCAGATAAATCCATAATTAGTATTTTTTTTTTCACTATAACATAAAATTGGAATGTATTTGTATCTGACAAGTGTAAAATAACAAAGTGTTATAAAACTATGAAATAAGTTTCTTACTGTAAAAAAAAATTGTTATGTTTGTTATAGTAAGCAGTTTGATTAAATTGAAAAATAAATATTACAGTATTTAAACATTATTTTATTATGAAAATTTTGACCAAGTCGAAAAGTGTCACTTGTTCACCAGTGTTGAGGTGCAACGGAAAGATGGGAGTGAGAAGTTGACGAAAATAAAGGAAAAAAAAAGGGAAGGCAAGAAGGAAAAGGTGAGTGATGAAAAAGGGCAAAAGGAAAGCGTGAGAGAGCAAGAGTAAGGGACAAAGTGCGAGAAAGGAAAGGCAGGAAGGAAAATTGGGAGAAGAAAAGAGTAAAAAGAAAGAGTGAGAGAGGAAAGAAGGTAAAAGTAATGATTTACTGTATGCAGAAATTTTCTAATCATGACTAATATGATAATTTAAAATAATTTTATGATAGATTTAAGCCACGGCGACTTCTTCACATATAATAGAATCTCAATTATAATGAATATTAGGTAAATATCTATAGTTTACATTTAAAAAATTTAAATGTCACTTTTTATTAATAATGGTCAACAATATCGCACTGATAAAATTGTTGTAGTAGTTAAAGCGAAATTAAATAAAATAAATGAGAAAACATGATAAATAACCGTCTAGCACTGCATATAGTACCCCGGGTCTTATACAAAAAACCTGGTTCAAAAATTGAATAATACCCGGGAGTATTTGTGAGATACCGGGTATTATATAAGGGTATAAAATATAATTTTTACCAGAATTAAGGTAAAGTTACCAAAATTAAGGGGGTACTAATCAAGGGTAAAATTTTTGTACCTAGTAATATACCCGGGTCTTATAAAGTGGGTATTAATATACTATATGCGGTAATCGTGAAAGAGAACCGAAATATACATACAGAGGTAAGCGTGACGGTCAAAGGCCGGAATTATGATATTTCGGCCAGGATTACTATAAAAGGAAAGATCATCATTATTATATTTTGAGGTCCTCGTGAGAAGTCAAAAATTTAAAAACTTACAAATAAATCGAAAAAAAAGTTGCCATGTTCAATAAAGGAGACTTAAACCACCAGATTTGTTCCGTAAGATTTTGAAGCTGTAGTAGTTTCTGATTGCGAGATTAAAATTATCTCTAAAGAAATAAAATAGCGTTTTGTATTTGGGATGGGAGAAAATGTGGGATTTATCTCTGATTCTCTGTAAAGAGTGAGAAAATATGGACAAGGGTTATATAATATTTACAATAATTAAAGCAGGAATACTGATATAGAAAAGATTCTTGCAGATGGAAATGTGTTCGTAAAAGTCTCGTTAATAGGTGAATGTTTACATTAGTAGAGAAAGCGCTTATTTCAAAAGGTAATTTCTTACATTATTTGTATATCCAAAACAATAATATATACTTTTTATACGTTAGACATACAAATAAATTGAAAATATTTCTTTAACCTTATTAAGCCTATTAAATCATATTACTGACAGTTTAAACCATTTAAACTCTAAATATTTCATAAAGAAAAAATTTTAAGTTATTATATAACGTTGTTTTGTAGCTTATCATATACATTATATAATTTGGCTTTAATTTATAAGATGGCATAATTACAGGTAAGTTTAATAATTAATACATAAACTTTGAAGTTAAATAATATTACTCTAAAGGTTTCATTAGAATAATTGATAATGGTAAGTACATTTATTGTTGTTTTGTTTTGCACAGAATTTCTTTTATTAATAACATTTAATGTTAGCTTGGGCACATGAACCAAAACAACGACCAACTATAAATTATATATATCAAGAACTAAATTCTTTAATGGAACTTAATTCACGAAAGCGTGTAAATCGTACTGAAGTAAATATTTTAAATATTTTATATTGTTTATCTAATTCTGTTATTTATTCCAGTTAATAATTTTTTTTATCAAACGATAAGTCTTGAAAATAAGGAAAATTATAAACCAGTGAAAGAATATATAAAAAGGCTAGGTATTGCATATTTTATTACTGTAATGTTATTTTTCAAGCATTTTATATTGCCAAATAAAATCAATCTCGCATAACGTTCTGATATACTAAGTCATTTCCTATATCATATTATGTTCATCTACAGTAAAGTGATATGATATATAACTAGTGTAAAGATCTATAAGATAATGACAATAGAAATTTAAACATCGTGAATATATGAATTTATTCAGGGTTAACACTTTTCTTCCTTAACAGTATTTCACATTTAATAATGTAATACTTGCCAATCTAATACCTACACGTCAATAAAAATATCTGCGTCTCAAAGTGATACTTTTGTATCAGCATTACACTATAATTTGAAATACTTCATAATCTTCTATCAAAAAATTATCCTCAGTTTCTCTTATCTTTTTTTCATAACTACATTGTTTACATACATTATAATTATACTCTCTCGTATTATCTTCAAACACACTTATATAAAGGTCCTTGCCAAATGAAGGACCACAATAATTTTGATTAACTAATGCTGCATTCATATCTTTTACACGACTAAAAATTGGATCTTTAAAATTATTCTTACTTTTAAAAGAAAATATAAAACTATCTTTAGTCTTATTAGTAAATCCTAAAGTATTCCATATCAAAGGATTGTATCCACCAATAATTTCTTCTGTTCCTTTTAATTTAATGAATGTAATAGTACAAGAATTATTATCACATAACACGTGAAATTTTTTGGGAGTGAATCCATCTCTACTTCCTCTTAATAATAATTTAAATTTATATGGTAAATATAATTCTTTTGTATATGCAAATTTAATACTAACATCAATTTTATCAAACCATAATGATATTATAGAAATAATATTTAAATTAACAATTTTTGAATCAATAATTCCATCAATATTCCTATGTCTAGGAAGCAAAATATTATCATTTGGTTTACTATCAGGATCCAGATAAGATTTTAATAATTCTTCATAAAGTTGACATCTTAAAAGCTTTTTGTAAGGTCGAACTTTTTGCAGGAAATCTTTAGATGAAAGACTAAAGAATCTAATCAAAGGTAAACAATGTTGTAAAGTATCTTTCATGATTCGGAAATCATCATCTGACCAAATAGTAGGATCCGAAACAAGTGTTGGGTTCTTATCGAGCCCCCATTTTAATATATATTCCCAAACTTCAATTTCTTTCATTTGTAAATCATCTCTTTCAATAAGTGAAATTAAAGATTTTTCACAAAGTGAAGTAAAATCAAATGACTCAAATATTTTTTCAGGTGATTTAGCCATTAAATCCGTACAAAATTGTTGAAGTTCTAATAAATTATTAGATTGAAAGCTTATCTGGTAAGCAAGTTTAAAATTTAGTCCCATCCACTCTGCTTTATTTTCAATTAAATATCTTTGTAAATAATCGGATATTTCTTTTTGAAGGAGAAGTTCATCAGCAGCAACCACTAGCCTTAAAATTTCTGAAGTATCTTGTTCATTTAATAAAATGGTACCACTATAAATATATCTATTATAATAAAATGATAAAATATTAAGTTTCAATATTAAATTTTAATTTGATATTAAAATTTTGACCGCAAATACCTTAAAATAACTTGAAAAACTTCAGATGTAATGTTGGGTTTATGAAATAAAACTTTCTGTTTTCACTTTTCATGTATTTATTATTTGACAAAGCAGAACGAAAATACTCTGATCGTGCTCCAATTATTTGAGAATGTAATTTAAACTCTTGACCAGTTGCTTCATCTCCAACTCTTACAATCATATCATGACGCTCTCCTGTTTTAAGTAAGTTATTAAAATCGTTGGGAAAGATGACTAGAAAAATATTGCAGAAAATTAGAAATAATTAAGAGTTTAGGCATTTAAAAATCAATTATTTTGACAGAAATAACTAAGGAGTAAGGATAAATCTACAATTCATCACAATGACCTAATCCTTGTTGAACAAATTAATGATATGCACAAAAAAGAAATTATAAGAAAGTATACTTTACCTTCTTTTTGAACCTTAAACTCTATTGGTGTTTCATATCGGTTAATAAAACTATCATCAACTATTTGTCCAAATTTCAATGGTTCCACCGAATTATGTTTATATACTCCAATTAAATCCATTTTGAAATTACTCAGTCCGCTCAATATTTTTTTAGCCACTTCTACCAAATCAGAAACATCTTCACCATTAAACCCTATTTTTACAGGTTCCTCATTAAATTTTATCCAAATTATTTTCTTATATTTTCTTTTTTGTTCCAAAATAGGAGCGGGATTTGCATTTTGTCCATTTTCTGATGGGAAGCAAGGTGTTTCTTCATTAGCGATTGGATGTATGTGAAATGGGAAAGAGAATGGTGGAATTCTTTCAGCTTTAAAACAAATCATAAAAATTATCAATTAATTACTCGTTTTTTTTAATATAGAATTCTTGTAAAAATAATTGATATTTTGAAATTCTTATAAAATCATTATCATGCTCTTTTAATACCTTCTTTTGATAATTCACCAGGTGGATTATAGGTACTACTTTCAGTATCTACTCTTACATCCAACTCTTTGTTATAAAATTGACCTAATTTTGCATTTAAATTTTTAGCTTCAGGGTCTTGCTTATTGAGCATCATATTCATAGTTTTCATCTCTCTCTCTAATACCATGAAAAAACATTTTCTATTCTCTAAATTACTAGTTAACGGGTCTGTTGGAAAAAACTGTTGCTGTTCAATCGATTGTTGATATATACTCTTTAATCGATATATATCGTTAGAAATTTCGTGCATTTTTTCATCAATAGATGCTTCTCTGATACGACGCAAACACTCTATAAGAAATCTTATGATTATTAAGAAAAATATTCCTAGTCTTTTTTATTAGATTAAAAGAAAAAGTAGTATTAGTTAAATATCATTATACGTAACAATACATTTGAAATTGTCAAATGGTACTTACGAGGATGGAATAAATGAATATTGGTCATTTAACAATAATGATTCACTGCTAACACGATAATCAACAACAGAATTACGTTGCACCAATGTTTCCAACATTTTCATCACCTTATCATAAAAAAATGGTTTCTATTATTTTTTTTTTTTAAAAAAAAAAAAAATATTAATCATCAATTAAATTACAATAAAAAAAAGGTAACGTTATTAATGTGCTTACAAGGTATTCGTAGACAACCATGTAGATTGCATTGACATAATTTTCCAAAATACTTTCGGTGATAGCCATTCTAGTAAATAAACCCAATAAAGGCAACACAACATGCTGAAAAGATAACACATTATTTTCATGGCCTGCATCACACGACATTGAAGGAAAATTTATAATTTCTCTCAATCTCTTGAGACCACGTTCAGAATTACCTAATTCAGTAACTATTTCTTCTATTTCATAATCTATTCCACAATCTATTGCTACCAATACAGAACTAATAAAAGTTCTGACATCACTTAATAATCTATATAATAGAATTTAAACACTACTTATAATGTACGATATATTATATTTATGTTATCATTTGAATTATCATGTTATTTAAACGAAAGTACAGTATATACCCAAAAGTAAAAAACATTGTAACAATTGCGAAATTAGGAATATCGAATTTTGTAATCCTCTTAAATTTAGCGGTTTATTAAGATTTTTAAAAAATTTCAAGTAAGCTATTTGATGTGTCAAAATCTCATCATGTTTCACAAAATCTTCCGCAAATAGAACCACGTGAGCATGAAATAACTTTACAAGAGGGTCATTACCAACTTCAAATAACTAAATAATAATGTTTTCATCATAATAAGTAAACTTTGGAATAATTTTATTAATTTTAAGACAATATGTGAAATGTCATTGTGTATTGATAAATTAAACTTTATCAACTTTATCACTGATTTTGTAAGTTCATAATAAATTATAATTGTTGCTATTTGCTTTTTTACTAAAAATTAAAGATATTTATCTTTTTTTTTTACAAATAAGAAATTCATCAATAAATTTTCATCAATTGAAATACTTCACATTCTTCAATAGAAAATCTATCTTCAGTTTCTCTTATAGATCTTTCATAAGAATTTTTACGAACGTAACAATAATTACAAAATGTATTAACATCTAATCCCCATATAATAAGATCACCGTTACCAAATGACGGTCCATAATAAGGTCTATTATTAATAGCATATTGATTATCATTTATACGACTTAAAACATAATTATCATTTCTATCTTTATTATTAAAAGAAAATATAAAACTATCTTTAGTATAACTGTATCTATCAGCGGATTTCCACTCAATTGGATTATATCCTCCAATAATTTCGTTATTGCCTTTCACTTTAGCAATTATTAGAGTGTGAGATTGAAGATCACAAATTTCATGAAATTTATAAGGAGAAAATCCATCACGAGATCCGCGAAACAATAATTTAAATTCATACGGAGAAGCTAATTCATCATTAATTTCTAATCTATTAATCCATTTTGATATTGTTTTAGCATGTTGAGATGTGATAATATTAGAATCAATGTCTCTTGAATCAACAATTCTAAGTGTACGAGGTTTTGATTCACCTTTCTTATTATCAGGATCCAAATAACTCAATAATATTCCTTTACGTAATTCTTTTGGCAAAACTCTTTTATAAGGAAATACTTTATCCGCAAATTCTTTAGAAGTTAAATTATAGAATCTAATAAATGGGATGCACTGCTGTAAGGTATTCTTTAAAGTATTGAAATCTTCTTTTGAATAGTTCATAAGATCAGATGGAAGTTCTGGATTTTGAGAAATTCCCCATTTAAGTACATGTTCCCAAACTTGAATTTCACTCATTTGAAGATTATCAGCTTGAATAATTGAAATCAAAAGTTTTTCTGGAATCGATATGAAATTTTGTGATTTGAATATCTCATCAGGCTCATTAGATATTAAATTATTACAATATTTTTGAAGATCCAAGAAAGAATCATTTTCAAAGCTTATTCGATATATCAAATTAAAATTTTGTTCCATCCAGTTTGGTTTGTTTTCAATTAAATAGGATTGTATGTGGGTGATTAATTCCTGAAGATCTAGTTCATTAGCTGCAACTAGTAATTCAATTATATCTGAAGGATCACACTCTTTTAAAGAAAGCCTTCCGCTATAAATGTATCTAAAAAATAAAAACACAACTTTTGATATAAAGGTATATTAACGAAAAATTTTAAATTGTTTCAATTAATTTTTACCTCAAAATTATTTCAAAAATATCAGGTAAAATATTAGGTAGTTTAATATGCATCAAAGTTCCATCATTTTTCTTTTTGTTAGCTGAAAAAATTCTTCGTAGGTAAGAAGAACGATAATTTAAAATTGCCATATGTGCGTGAAATATTTTCACATGAGGATCATTACCAACTTCAATATTAACATCATAATACTCGTCATCATTCAAAATTTCAAGAAAATTTTGTGATAATTTTGGTAAAAATTTACAATTATCAATAATGCTCGCTACTATATTTTCAACAATTGAAACATCATTCCACTTTTCTAAAATGAATTGTTGATTCCCTCCACCATGCTTATAACACAATATGATAGGGGTATGGTTATCGCATTTTCCTTCCTATGAAAAAAACACAAGTATTAAGAAAAAGAATTAAAAATTATGTTTCAAATTAATAATTTCGGTAGAATATTTACTGGAACATCAAGGACGAATTTTGGATTAACTTTCAAACTGATAGTATTGTCTTTGTAGTCGTAGTCCCATTCTTGAGAGGCAGAAGGTACGTACTTTTCATATTGAATAATTTGCGCACCTTTATAAAAATTGAAAAATATAAATTATGAAATTCGTGAAATTAAATATATTATATATTACTAAACATATTACTCACAAACTTCGATTTTCTCTTGATTAATAATAAAAAAAAAAAAAGAATTAAGATATTATAATATTTGATTTCCAATAATTAATTCATATTGTTTCTTACTTTCGGCGACAGAAAGCACGAGACCAGACTTTTTGTTGGTAATATATCCGCCATTAAAATACCAGAGTTGAGTATCAACCTAATAGAGAAAAAAAAGAATACATTAATAAAATAAAGTAATGTCACAATATTTTATTAGAATATTAAATATAACACTTTACAGTAGGGTCGAGCTCGGATTTTTTAGTAAATTGGACGATTTTGGCACCATTCGAAATACTTCCACCTTCAACTTCGAGAGCCGACTGAGAATGTCTTGCAATAAGCCAATAATAGTTAGTCATTTTTTTAAAATAATTCAATAGGAAAGTTGTAAAAGTTGGGATGCGAAATATTTTTTGCAAAGGAAATTTTTGGATACCCGAATAGGTATTTTATTTCGGCAAACGGTAAATCATTTAGCCAATTACACAAACACAAGCTGTCACGTTGATTAACAGTTAATGCCAATCATGCCAATTAGGGGATCGTTAAAAAAATTTTCCGCTTTGTTTTATTATTGGAGAGATCAATTACAAGCATGTGCGTATGAATGATTAATAAATTAGTTAAATAATGACATTATTTAGTTGAAATTAGAAATTTTTAGAGCTGGGGATGTTTTTTAAAATAATTAATTTTTTAATGTATGTAAAGGAATTGTTTGGTAAATTCTTATTATATAAATTACTTGACTTACTTGTCCTGGAATTTTTTTTATTTTCACAACTTGAAATGTATAGGGATAGTTATTAACCGACTATTTGGCCGACCATTTTGACTGACCACCTGACTGACCATAATCGTTGCCATCCCTAGAAATGTGTTTATCATCATTCTTCTCCAAATATCTGGCATAACGACATAAATAAATGATTTTTCTTCTGGCATTTCTGTAATCATTTCAACCATGATAGTTACACAGCTATTTCAATTTATCAAGGATACTACTCCAGAGATAAAGCACATTGAAATCTGGATATTGAACTTAATATATCCTTCTTATTAAGAATCTGCCAAATAGTAGTCACCATTTATTTTCAGGTAGCAGCTTTGCAAAAGACTTTGTAGGTTAGTGCCTTTTTTTATGATGTTTTATTATAGGTGCACATTATCATGCCCTGCAGTCATGTTCTGAGCAATTTATCACACAAGACAACATAAGTTGTTGACTGAATTAGGAAGTATATTATGGTCTAGAATTATAGGTCACATTGTGATCTGCTTTGGTAGAACTATTGATATTATTAGCTCATGATCCTGTAGAGTGATTTTTCACACAAGGCAACTCATATTGTTGCCTGAAATGGGAAGCATATTAAAGTCTGGGCCTTTGGGCCTCATTATAACATGTGTGACTAAGTAGGCGATTAATTATTAAGCTATCTATGATTTCTTCTTTGGTAAAATACTTCCCATATATTTTCATAATAAAAGTCTTGGTCTAACTTTTCTTACATATTTTCACCAAGTACTCTGATAAAACTTCCACAAATATTTCATTATGGAAAGAGCATTTCACAAAATTAGAATCACTTAAGAGGAGTCTTGGTTATTTATTGGAGGGCAAAGACTACTTCTTATTGAGTACATAAAGTATGTAAGTTATTGTTTTTGATCTTACTAATATGCTTAACATTATATGGTGTTTATATTTTCTTTTGACTCTTTATTGTTAGCATGCTATCAAATGAATTATTTTACAAGAAGAAATTTGGCAAGGGCAGATGTTAAATAAATCAAAAAATATGAAGTTAACATAAAGGAAAGAAAGGAGATATACTACTCTTGCATTTTTTTAGCTAGAAGTTGATGATCAGTGGGACTAATTATTTTGTAGTTAATACTTTATGATAAACAGACCAAGAAACCAATTATAGACAATTACTTCACAGTCACTCCTTCCCAATGTGAGCAGGGTCAATACCACACACTTTTCCATATTAAATTTTTTTATGCAATGCTTTATCAGGTGCTTCTGTACCATTTGGATTAGCAACATGCAATTTTTTCTGCTATAATTGTTAAGTTTGGATATTAGAACTATCACTTTGCTAATTAATTTTTACTAAAGCAGTAAACAAGATCCTTAGGAAGAAAAATAGAAAAGATATATTCCTGTTTGTACTGCTTCTCTGCCTTATATAAAACTCAGGATCATAACAATATTTCTAAAAATTGTAATCATCTTGAGGATGGTATTTCCAAAGATGAATTCCCACCAATGCAATATGAAGAAATTGAAACTGTTCTTTTAAAAATGGCATATTCATGATTGTGGCAATGAAATCTGCTGCCATTTTAAGCTGATTAACTTTATTAAATGACTAAATAAATTTAGTACAAATAATGGTACTAAAGTAAGTATAAACTTATATACCAATGAAGAAGATACTATTGATTGCAACTGAATGTCAAAAATATATGTTCAATCAAAAATGGAATAATGGTAACTTTCTCTTTTATTTAAATTGTTTAATAAAATACATTTATTGAGAGGGTCATTATCCTCAAAAACGAGAGAATTTCCATAACCTATAGAAAGAGAAATCTGCCAACTATTAACACTAGTGCATGTCCTGCAGAAATGGTGGATTTGGAAAAAAAAGCAAGAAGTAGCAAATTGTCACAGAAAGTTATTCAAAAAAAATGAATAATGTAGAAGGATCCTATTAGTTCTGTTACATATTATAGTTTTACCAGTAAATAAGGTAATACATGGAGATGGGACCTACTGTTTCATCCAAATATATTGAAGAAATACATAAGCAAGATCTGCTGATACTATTCTATTGATATATTTATGTTCCCTAGATGTTAAAAACTTTTATATTACAGCCTAATGCATTACAATATTTTTATTACAACCACATCAATAATATGAAATTCTTATTTTTGTAAATAATAAAGATTTGTGTGGGTTGTTCCTCATCTTAGCAGATACTTGGATTGAAATTTTTAACAGATACCAGAAAGATCCTAATTTATTATCATAAAATCCTAAAGATGCATGTTTCACATTATATATGTATATATATTTATATTTTTCAATACTATTATTTATTCACATACTCATTATTTATTTATTATTATCATTTTTAGTTATAAAGTGATTTATCTCTTAAACTGCATGAAAAAATATGAATTTGAAATTTCAAATTTTTTTTTTTTTTTTTTGATATTTCAAGATTCAATAATCATAGAAAGATAAAATTTATATGTTAGATTTCTCTTTTCAAACACATCTAATGATATTTCTAGATTAATTTTTTAGAAAATTAAAAATACATTTCATCTAATAATAACTATAGAAAACTAAATTTTATTCCATTAGATTCATTTAATTAAGCCATATTAAATGATATAAATTTTATATTTCTAGTGTCAATAGATGGAATTAAAGAAAAATCCATTTTTTTTACTGTAAAATTTTCAGTAAAGTTGAAAATTGTTTTTTTAATTAATAATAAAAGTACTTGTTTAAAATGACCTTTCTTGTTTTGAATGAGGATCAATGATCAGATGATTCAAGTTCATATGATGATTATTTGATGCACTGAATTATTTAAAAAAAGCACATATTTTAAATGAATTCTTTGCATAAATCTAAATTGTTAAAATAAATTACTTTAGATATTCTATTCGGATAATGCAGATATTTGGATATTATCTGGATAAATTATCCATTTATCCAGATTGAGCAAATAAACTTAAAATCAGGATATCCTAGTATAAGTCTACTTTTATAAAAGATTTTTATTTCAAAAAAAAAAAATACAGCATAATGATATAAAGTAAAAAACATAAAACATAAAATTTAATAATAATAATAATAAATAATAATAAAATAAATAAATAAAATAAACCCTAAAGCTAACTATAAAAACCTCTTAGTTTTCTAAATATCATATTCACCTTTATAATAAAAATGAATACTTTTAAATTCCACTATTCTAACTCCTTTAGCTTTAATTTGATTCAATAATTTTAATTCCTTATCATTTAATTCTTTATCCAATTCCTTCATACCAAGAATTTTTAAACTATTGTTGCTTCTTTTAATATATTTTAAAACAATTTTAAGAAATTTTAATTTAATTTTAAGATTTAAATTAATCATTTCAAACCTACTATGACAATTCTCTAAAAATTTCTTAAATCTTAAATACCTATTGAAAGTATAAGAATTAATAGAAATTTTGCTAACATTAATAGATATGTTATTTGCTAAATTTATATAAAATTTTTCATCAAAGTCATAAAAAATAGTAATATTTAACATTTTTACTTTTAAATTAAAAAATGTTAATATTGATAAATTAGTATGTGACCAAATGTCTAACTTTAAATAGTTAAGATTTGGACAATACATTGATATATTTTTAATAAGATGATTTGTAGGGGGTTCAATTAATAATCTTTGTAATGATGCACCTAAATATTTGATCATTAAAGGTGTGACATCAACATTCCACTTATTACGCATAATTGATAGTTCCTTGAGCTTAAATGAAGCAAAATTTAAAATCTCACATTGATTTAATAATATACCTTCACAATATTCAAAATTTAAATATTCTAAATTATATAAATTATTGAAACTTTTTAAGTTAACATTAAAAAAGTTAGCATGATTAAATTCAATATGAACTAAAGAATGCTTTTGAAATTCTAAAGACAAAAGAACATTATTTAATAAAGAATAACAATTCCTTATCTTAAATATTTCGAGTTTGTTTTGCCTTTGAATTATTTTATAAAGCTTTTCACAAGTAGTATTGATTAAATTGTTGGAAGGGATATGTTGAAATGTTACTAAATTTCGAGGAAGAACAATTATCAATTGTCTCAAATTATTTGTTATACTTCTTAAAATTTCTTGTTCAATTTCACTGTTACCTTTTAAATAAAAACTTAATGAATTTAATTTTGTTAAATTTGAAACAAAATTTTGAACATTAAAGTTATTAAAACTTTCTTTATAAAATAAATATAATTCAATATCCAATTGTTCAATATTTCTACTTTGACGTAAAAGTGATGGATGAAATATTTGAATAATATCACCATATACTTCGACACAAGGAAATGATAAATCTATATTATATCTTATAAATCCATTAATAGTGCAATTTATTTTAGAGTAATTATAAACTTTCAAATATTTTGGATATTCAAATAGTGGTTTGTATTCTTCATCAATATTAATATTATTAAACTGATTTATTCCTAGTAGTTGTTTCTTAAATTGCAAAATTGCTTCTTTATTAAAGCAAAAAACTAAAGTTAAGATTATCAGAAAATATTTTTTGGATCTTTTTGCTTCTTCAAAAGGATTTGCATAAAGCAAAGGAATTGTTGATTTACACCAAAACCGATTAACTAATAAACAGTTAAATAAAGTTGAATAATCATTTTGAAGGTATTGTAAAATGTAATAAATACAATCATATGTTAAATAAGGCAAAGTCATTTTAGAAATATAGGAAAGAAAGTAAGTTTCGAGTAATTATGAGCCCAATTTTAGAAGTCATAATTAGTCATATGGTTGTACATCACTTTGTAATACTGCAACACGCAATTAGCTGACTTGTATGACGTATGACATATTGTACTTAGTCATTTTTTGATGTATTACACTGCTGATCATGCTATAAGGTAATTTTTGTACCCACCATAAATGGTTTGGTTTACATTCTTGTATTTATTTCAGTTTTTCGGCGTTTCAATAATACAAATAACGTTTGAAGAGACTTGAATAAAATTAGCTAATCAAAATATACTCTCCTATTTTGAAATAATTAAACATTTTACTAAGCCCATTCTTTCAATCCAATTTTGTTCTTGAAAATAGTTTTATTATTATTTATTATTTTGATCTCACTTAATCACTTATAGCAAATGGATGACTTCTTCAAATCTGAACTGGTATATTCACAGTTTTTGTTGATTTTTTTCTCAAGATAAATAAGTGAAAGATTTATTTTCTCAATATATATATATATTAAATGAATCAGAATCAAAATTAATAAATTAAGTTACTGTATAATAACATAGAAAAATATTTTTCGATTTTATTTTTTTTTCCTATACATGTAATACTTGAATCTATAATTAATTTACGAAAATAAATAAAAATTAAATCTTATTACTTCTTCATACCTTTCTTAATAATAAATAAATTTTATGAACTTAATAAATACAAACAATTTTAAGAAATTATACGCAATATAAAGTTCTTTAAATATTCTGTCATTATTATTATTTTATTGTGATTAAAATGAAATAGTATTAACTTGTTTATTGAAAATATCTAATTATTATAAAAAAACTAGACGTTTTTAGTAGGATAAATTATGTTTTTTAAATTACTTTGATACAGATATTGATTTTACTATATAATTGACGAAATAAATTTAATTTCGCAAAAATTTTTCATATACTAATAATTTAAAAAAAAAAAAATATAAAAAATTAGTAATGAAGAAAAAAATTATTTCTTAGTAATGCTTTAAAAGTTTTTCTTTTTGATAAAAAGCTAACTAAAGGAAAGTATCAAGAGAAACATTCTAAATAGTATATTTCTTTTAAGATTTGAAAAATTGGAATTAAATTAGGGGGAATAGCCGAGTAGGGATTGCCTTCGGACTTTTTAGACTACGAAACTTCTTCCATAGAAAATCCAATAGCTACTAAGAAACAAAATCCTAGAATATGATCAGTAGTATAAGAAACAGCTATAACGGTCGATTGTGAAGGAAATGAAGGAAATGAAATTTCGTATGTTCCAATACTATTCACATAATCACCACTACTACCATAAAAAACACCTACGGGCAAAGTGAATGGTGTGTCAAGTGAGCTATATTTGCCGCAACTAATAGTATGTATGGAATCCTAAGTTTAATATAACATTATTAGTATTGGAATGAATGCCATATATACCGCTTATTCCTGTACTTGTTCATCATATGTAAAAGATTGAATTAGAATATCCCCACCTCTACCATACTTATGCCTGGGAGTTCACTCTATAATAATTCAATTGGATAAAACCTACAATATTCCCTCATTGAACTTCGATTTTCCTAATAAGAACTTTTTTTATGGCAATACCACTAAAACTTGGGTCGTTAATAATTATGCTAAAATCATCAAGATTAATCCCTCCATTTCCGCCAAACTTTTGAGATGGCTTTATAGATAGTTATTAACATAACTGAAAAAAAAAGATGTATGATATGATATAAAAGAAAAGGTAAGCAATGTAAAAAAAATCACACTCTTTTAATCGTTTTCAAATCTAAAATAAATGGACAATAGTAGAATAAAAACATTTAAGCAGGTCCTGGGAGTACAACAGGACCCAGAAATATATATATAGGGGTCAGGTGATGAAAAAAATTTTTTACTATGAGCTGTACGCATTTTTTCAGGGCCGGAATTATGATAATGTCAGTCAGTTACTATAATAGGAAATAAAATTCTGACTGGCATTATCGAGAATTATCTAAAAAAGGAAAGATTTTCATGATTTTTTTAGTTCAAAATACGCAAACTCAAATCTGACCTTTTTATATATATTTCTGGGTCCTAGTACAGCTATGCAAGAAAAATTTAGTACTGTATATTGTGCTGATTTACCGTGCTGTATTAATTTGGGCTACTAGATTACAAATTATTTGATAGAAGACTGTGGTAGGACCTGCTGTTTTGTAGCATACCCCTTGCTGTTTTTTGGCACTTCCGCTTTGGATGCAGCGGGTACCCTGCTGGTATTGTAGCAGGCGATTATTACACAAACAGATCAGCAAAAAAAATTCTTTTGCAAATCACGCCAAACATTTAAAACGCAACCAAGAGATTTCATTTTTGTGTCGAAATTGATTATTAATTTTTGCAATCAAGACTTCAAATAAAAATTGGGCGTATTTTAGTATTGTTATTGATTAGATATCATATTTAATCTAATAATAATTCAGAAACAAACTCGGATAATTTTTATTTATCCGGTATCACGTGATTTTTTATAATTAAAAATGGTTATAATAAATCGTGTATCAGGCAAAAATCGTGTATCAGGCATTTAAATCGTGTATCAGGCACTTGTATCAGGCAATAAATCACATGATACCAGATAAATCACTTATTCGGCACTTCGAGCTGAATAACTAACGCTACCTAAAGGTAGCTTGTTATATTGGGAATCAAATTTGATCATTTGATCTCGGGCTCCTGCGGAGCCCGGGATCAACCAATCAAATTCGATTTACCCAATATAACAGTTATTCGGCACTTCGTGCCGAATAACTATTAAATATTGTTAGTATAGATGAAAACTAATCATTAAATTTTTTGCTAGAAAAGGAAATATTTACTATTTTTACTTTATCTAATTTATCTTTTGTAATAAAAAAAGTTGACCCAAGAAAAATGCAAAATTTAAAAATGAAAATCAATTCCTATTTTGATTAATCTTTGTCTCAGTTTTTATTAAAAAAGATTCAAATAAATACGGAAATCACTTTCCATTTTTTTCTCTTTTTATAAAAAAAAAATTATCTCAAAAAATTGATATCTTTTATTCTCCCCTTTTGTAAAAGACAATTCTCATTATTTCATTTTAATTAATTATAGTCATATTGAATTTATAGTTATGGTGATTGATTTTAATTTTGAAAAATGTATGATTATCAAAAATTTCAGTTGAAGGAATCATAAAGAAATTGTTTAAGTGTAGAAAAATGGTCAGAGATTTAATAAGGGTTAAAAATATCTGATATGTAGAATTGATCATTTTTTCATATGACCTTTATATTTATGACAAGTATATCAAAATTGATAGCATAATTGTGCAATAACTTCCCCATTTCTTTTGAAAACAAAAGTAAATGCAATTAAAAATAAATTTAGTAATTTAAAGAATAAAATTATAAAAATTTTCCAATACTTTTAGATGATACGTTGTTTTCAATCACATTATACACAATATTGATAAGTTACTTTCAATCAAAATATTTTACACAAAAGGTAAATAAAAATATAATGAAATAAAAAGTATTGTTAAATGTAACTTTGTGATATTTTACAATTTATAATATTTTCATGGTAATTTACTTTTGTAATGGATATATGGTGTTTCTGGTGGATTTGTGGTGAATTTTCGGAGTTGTTAATAAAAATTGATATTATTAGTTTTAAACATATGATTGGTGCACACCATTTAAGAAAATTATTTTCTGTTTGCATTTATACTGCTAAAAAAATAAGATTACTAATAGTAAATAAAATAAGAGAAATATATATCATATCAGGACCCCGAACAATATATATAGAGATCAGGTCCAGGAATAGTCCGTTGTACGCATTTGTACGCATTTCTTCAGGGCCGGAATTAAGATAATGTCAGTCAGTATCTAAAAAAGGTAATAATAATTTGACCAGAGTTATCTATAAAAGGCAAGATCTACATAAGTATTTTGCCCTATTATACATCTGACCTTTTTATGTATTGTTCGGGATCCTATCATATCATCATGATATCATCAATTACGACTAAACAGATTTTTCCTCTCTTTCTTCTTTGATATCACTGGTATCACATTTTTTTACTATTATCATTATGATACAGATTTACGGAATATTAATAAAAAGAATATTTAATCCATATTAAATTACCAAAATAATTTGTATTGTTAAAAATATTATTAAGTGATATAAACCAATTCTAAAATATAGTATATACATTTATGTTTCATCAAAAAGTTATTGCTACTGCCGCCACATCTAACTCATAATTTTTTCAATAGAGCTCAGATTAATATTTGATCGTTATAGCGCAATTCCATCATTTTATCATAAATTTGCATAAGATAAACACGAAATTTACACCACCCTTGGGTATTACTGTCACAAAAAAGCAAACAGTTCTAATTTTTAAATTAGATATTAAAGTTTCTGTCATATATCGTATAAACCGTCTTATTAACTAGCATGTTGAAGAAATTTTTAACATTCAAATTTAGATAACGATTTTCTATATTTTTTAATTCCTTTCAATCATATGATAAAAATATTGTAAGTTTAGTGTTAATGAATTTGCAGTAATTCAATTCAATTCAATAAGAATGTTATCATGGAGAAGCTTTGCACAATAATTCATAATCAAAAAGTTTTAAAAAATTAAATCAATTTATGGTTAGTGTTACGTAATTAATATATGTTGCTGACTTAGCCAAGTCTTTTAAAAAACTTGTTGTCACCCGATCACCACGTTGAGGTGCAGCAACATTGATCGGGGGGAAGGGGAAAACGAGAGGGAACGGATGAAACGAGAGGGAAAGGGGAAAATGAGGGAAGGGAAAATGAAAGGGAAAAGGGAAAGCGAGGGGAAAGGGAAAATGAAAGGGAAAGGGAAAACGAGAGGGAAAGGGAAAATGAAAGGGAAAGGGGAAAACGAGAGGGAAAGGGAAAAAGAGGGGAAGGGAAATGAAAGGGAAAAGGGAAAACGAGGGGGAAAGGGGAAAACAAGAGGGAAGGGGGAAACGGGAAGGAAAAGAGAAAGAGAGGGAAGGGGAAAACGATAGAGAAAGGGAAAAAATACGCAAACATACACACACCACCCACACACAAACCTACACACACAAACCCACACTCCCACCCACATACCTAAAAGAAGACGTAAAGAAAAGGAGCAGAGAAGCCTGATAAATAAAGAAAAGACCTAGACAGAGAGAAGATAAAAAATGAAGACATAAAAAAAAGACGACGAAAAAAAAAGAAGATAAAGAAATCCTAAAAAGATTATTATTTTAATGATGTATTCACTAAACTCTCATCAAGATTATGTGTTACATGTCATAAGGAATTATTATTTGCGTGATTTGCGTGAGTAATTTTTTATTCATATGACTGATATGAGTAATTATATTTAACTAACCTATATTGTACATCGTCACGTGTCGGGACATTTTAGTGTGACCTTTGCATAGAAGTGACAATGTTCCCCTGTTCTATATTATAAACAAAAATAAAATAAAATAAAATAGAAGTGTATACACTAGTTACACTACGGACTAATTTTTTAAAATAATACCCAGTTAAGTCATCAAGTTTCAATTATATTTTGTTTCAAAATAACTATTTTAATTTTATTTCGGAATAATTTATTTGTAGTTAAAATTAAAAACATGACAAATATTAACCATACAATGATGTAATTTATGGTGATTATGATAATTAATCTCAGAATTAGCATTTCAGCCAAAAAATCAAAAATATTTTACCCCAAAAATATTGTTTCTACGGTATCTGATCCATTTAATTATCTAAATTTAAAAGTAGAAAATCTGAAAATAATTTCTCAACAAAAAATGGCTAAGTTGAAATGTCCCAACAAAAATTTGACCTAGATTTCTCACAATAAATTGATAAATTCGGTATGTAATTATCAAATGGAGAATTATATACGTGGCGTCTAACAAATTTCTGTTAAAAGAAGTATAACTTAAACTAAATTTATAATTGATTGTAGTATCGGAAATACTATTCAAAAACTGATGATATCGGAACAAGAAGATAGAGAAGTTTAGAAAAGGTATAGAGGATAAGGAAGTAGTTGTGAAGAGAGAGTGGAAAGGTTTACGTACGGATAATGTGTCGACGGAGGAAGTAGTGGATATTATTAACGAACAAAGAAAGGAATAAAAATTTGTAATTCCTTATCAACGTTACAGTACTCCGTTAGACATGTCGCCAATGGATAAGTTGAAAGGATTTGAAACAATTTTCACTTTGGCGGGAGAAAGTATGGAATGGGAAAAGATTGAAGAAGATATTTTGAAGGAAGAGATGGAGAAACCGAATGTAGAGATACTTGGGTGCGGTTCTAGTCCAGAAGAGTACTCACAAGGCTTCCTTGAGCTTCAGGAAAACGCTGAGTCACATGACGTGATTCAGATTTATAAGACACAATTCGCCTGAATTCGGAGTTTGAAAAAGGAGTAAAAGACGAGAACCGGGAATTGAATGTAAAAAATGTGAACGATAAACGAGCGCAGAAGAGTCCGAAGAGCAAGGATTACCAAAAGAAACGAGGAGTTTAACGTAAATCATTAAATTAATCGAAGTTGAAGTCACATGATTTTCCGTTAAAAAGGTTTACCAACAAAAATTATAGTGATTAACTAGGATAATGAAATTTTTGTGACAGTATAAATTTCAAATCTTAAAATCCATATTTTCTATATTCATTATAGTTTCAAATCTAAAATCTTTAATTACTCCATAATTTTTATATTTATCAATCAATATTTCATACTTTTCTCTTTCATAAATATAATCGATTGTAAGTATGGAAATTGCAGGTCGGCCTCTCCAATTTTCCAAGAATTCTCCCAAAGCTTCCAATGAAAATTGAAAATCATTAAAAAATCTAATTTCTCTCAAATTAATTGGTGCTGTTTTAATTAATATATTTAATAATTCATCACCATTTTCATAAATTCTTTCTTTAGTTTTGTATCTATAACTTTTTTTTACAACTAATAACAATGATTTCAAATTTTGACAAATGTCTAATAATTTTTCAAATTCAATGTAATGATCCTCAAATAGTGGAAATTCAAGTGATAGATATTCAATTGAAGGTCAATATTTATAAATTTTACGAATAAAAGTGATTGAGCTATTATCAAAGTATTCATCATCACAATCAGCAGGTTTTAATAAGATTTGTTTGAGATGACCTCCACTATTTTTAATTATGCTAGAAGCTTCTTTCAATGTAATATAATTCATTTTAAGAATTTCAAGATCATTATAGATTAATACTTTCAATAAATCTTTATTAAAAAAACTACATTCATTAATTTCTAAAGTTTTTAATTTAAAAAGTTTTGGGAGTAACTTTCGTGGAAATTTGTGTATTATAGAATCACCCTCCCAGAAAAGTAATTTAAAATGATTGAGAGTATCCGCTTTTTTTTCTAATTCAAGAAAAATTTCTTTATAAGGATCTTCTGTATAAATATTAAAATAATTATCATCAAACCTCTCAATCCATTCAAAATATTTCAAATTCTTTTGAATTTCAATTAATTTAGCAATTCCAGTGTTGGATTTTGGTTTTATACTAATAATTATAATTCTTTCTATATATTGACAAAATCGTGCTAACCTATAAAAGTATGAAGGATCAATAGGTGTATCACATTCTAATTCAACCAGCGATTCAAGGTATGTATTAGCTTTTGGAAAATAAAATATTTGATGTTCAATTGATTTCATATCCAAATATTTTAATTCTGAACATTTTTTAATAAAAAGATTATAAAATTCTTGTTGTAAAAGAAATTTATTGTAAGTTAAAGAAGTTCCAATAGAAATTAAAAAATTTATGATATTTATATTGATACTTTTACAAAATGATAAATAATCAAACAAAAGTGATTTGGATGAAATTGAAGGTAATAGAATTCTTTGATTTAATAAAATTTCTTTAATATCATTAGATAAATAAAAAGAAATAATTGCAAACAAATAACTTTTATTACTATAATTAATATTATAACGCCAAGGGTTCTTCCATAGAATTGGAATTACAGTTTCACACCATAGTCTATTGACCATTAAGCATGAAAAGAGGGAGTTTGAATCATTCTGAAATTCTTCAAATATTAAGAAAAGAATATCATTATTGAGTTTAGACATTATTAAAAAAAAAAAAAAATAAGAAAAAAAATAATATTAAAATATTTACGGTAATTGTTAAAAACCGAGGTCCAATTATAATTAAATATCGGAATTAAATTCCGACCAGATTAACCAAATTAAGGTGATGATCATTCTAAATGGTGTACCAATAGGATTTATAATTTGGATAATGATTTGCAAAATAAATCAACCTACGTTACTCTAACTTCGGCCAGCATTAACATTGTCTCAATCACATTATTAAAGCATTTAAAAGAGTTTTCACGGGAAATAGTAGAATAGTAATTAAGAACATCAAGAAAAAAAAGCATATAATGTACTTTCATTATTTCCAATCGAATACTTAATATAATCTCCAAAACCTGAAACTTTATTTTATTAAGCTTGTCGGCTAATATTATGGTAAAAGTTACAAAATTAGATTATAAAAAATGTTATAATGTAAAAGAAAATAGGCAGGGGTAATTTAATTCAAAAAAGGATGACTATTATCAGAAGTGGAATAAAGAAAATTGTGTGGGTTGAAACAAATTTGTTTATACAGTCTTTGCTCTTCGACCTGGACAACTATACAATTACCGACAAGCAAAAAATTTATGTATGAAAGTAAAGAAAGTTTTAGCAATAATGAGTCGCTGTATATATATTGACAAAAAACGTGCCAATCCATAAAATATGATGAATCAATAGTCAAAACGAGTTTTAGCTTCTGAAAATAAAAAGATTTAATATTTAATTGACCTCATACCTAAACACTTCAGTTCTAAAATTCTTGTAGTATTCTTGTTGCAAAAGAAGTTGATTTAGAAAATCCAATAGAAACTGTAATGCTTATACTATATTGTACAGTACATCTATACTGACAATTCCACAATATAATAAATAATCAAACAAAAGTGATTGACAAAACTAAAAGTAATAGATTCCTTGTCTTGTTAAGAGCCTGTAAAAAATGATGATCCGTGTTTTATATTTCCATGTTTTTTCCGGGAATGTATCATTTTCATGGAATTTATAGCCTCAGATCATGGAAATTTTCATCTCTCTAACACTAGTGTTACAATCCGTCTACCCCCCATCCGTATCCGTGACCGGATATCCGACATTTTCGGATAACGGATGAAAATTTTGTAGACGGATCGGATGAAGGCGGATGAAGGATATCCGTGACGGATCATCCGGATAATCCCCTCGGATATCCGCAGGATATCTTAGACTTAAATCGGGCCAAATTCATAGTGCCGGCCAGAATTATCAATTTTTGTGTAACATCATGTAACACAAAAAAATTAGCAAAA
>JADRCO010000055.1:0-62082 GCA_021464525.1 Rhizophagus sp. LPA8_4_AMF | reverse complement strand
AAAAAAAAAAAAAAAAAATAATTTATTTTTTTTTAAAAAAAAAAAAAAAAAACTTTATTTATGCAACAAAGATGTTGTACTAGCCATATGGATAAAAATAATTCCGAAAATCATTGCTGTGCCTTCATGATTAGGCGCATAAATTGATCTCGTGATATCCGTCCGGGCGGGAATCCATTTTTTTGTGTTTAACCAATAAAATTGCTCTAAAATTATATCATGTGATTAACCAAAGTTAATTACGATATTTTACATTAAATTATTAATAGGAATGTATTGATATTAACCAAATAGTATTTATTTGTTATAATGTTGTAATATGTAAACTGATACAAAATTTTAACATATGAAATTTCTTGATACATGATTAGATGATAAAAATTTTTGCTCTTAAAAAACGTGCGGCTAGTTTAAATTAAAGTAAATTTTGATAGAGAACCAATTTTTTTTACTTTTTAACGCCTTATTATCTAGGAAAGTTTCTTGCTTATAATATCTGATATGCAGTCAATCAAGTTCATTAATAGTTACCAAGTTTACTTAAGTATATTATATATCGATTAAACTGAAATTTATATATAAATCATTATCTTTTGTCAAGTGACTCGTCAATTTTAAATTTAATAAGTGTGAATTTGGTTGTTTGATATGCCATTATATAAGATATTTAACCCATTTTCATGACATACCATAGTTGTGCTACAACAAATATTAATTTAATTGACATACTAAATACTGAATGTACAATCTAGAAACTATAGGTAACTCCTTATTTCATACTATTTTTATTTTTATAATCTTTTGAATTACGCATTAATTATATTTTATTCTTATAATTCTATATAACTTTTGTTTTAATTAACTCGTAACTCATTATATTTTACAATTATTTTTCGAAGTGTAGCGAAGCTGCGGAGGATAGTAAATTATACTCAAGACCATCGCGTGAAATTTTAACACAGATGTACAGTACGTGGCCATTAGTCATTTTTTTATTAAAAAATTTGCGTTGCTATATAAATTTTTTTTTATAATAAAAAGTTTGTAGAAAGCTTTTTAAAAAAATTTTTTTATTAATCATGGAAATAAATCTAAAATTTCATTGTAACACTATTGTAACGCAGCATGAACTATTGAACTATGATCACGAAATTTATTGTCCGAAGCGTAGCGTAGGACCGTTTACTTCTAAGCATTTCAGATTCTGTCTCGAATGCTTATCGACCAATTAGATTTTGTATTTAGTTTACGTTTTCATGTACATGTCACGATTGTCACGTGATGTAAATAAATTGCGGACCTGAACGGGTTGCGTTCCCTAGTTTTATATTATAAATATTTTTTAGTAATAAGTTTTAACGACACATTTTTTTAGCGAAACATTTTTTTTCTGATACATTTGTTTAGTTTATATTTTTCTTTTACAAATCCGGGTTAATTTTTGTTGATCAATTTATTAAGTACTAAAATTGAAAATTGCTATACACATGTACGTAATGTAAAAGTAATAAATTTATATGCTAAATGCAGGAGAATCGGTTATTATTAAAATAGCAGGCATTTTTTAATGTTTTTTATGAGTTGAAAGACTGTTGAAAGTCGGTAACAGATTTGAATATTTTTGCATACTTTTTCATATTGAAAATTAATACTGATGCAAAATTATCAGATTTAACGCTCTTCATGGTGCTAACTTTGACCCCCCATATTATAATATAATTAGGTGAAGAATAATAACTTACTTTCTCCGAATTTAAATAGTAATTTTCTGCCGATCCTTAGGCGTATACTTAAAATATATTGAAAATATACTAAAAGGGATGTTAATACTAGTTTTAAGGTCTCGAACTAGTCCTGGTTTGACTATCAATTTCCTAATTTTGGGTATTTTACAATTTCAATAAAATGACATGTTAGGGATGGTCGAACATGATGATGTTACACGTTTTCCATTTTTAGACACTTGCAGTTAATATAATTCCGGCCAGAATTATGTTTAATTTTGAATTTCCTAAAATGGATAATGACATTAGGGGTTAAAAATCCCAAAATTAATTACGCCATTTAATTATTTGACTAGTTTTAGCTAACTATGTCGGTTTGAGCATAAACCGGTTTAAAACCAGTTCGGAATAAATCACATAACGACCGGATCAGGACTCCGAGTAATATATAAATAGATAACAAGAGATCGGCACTCATTCTTTCAGGGCCAGAATTGCGTAATGCATTCTTGGCATTACCCAAAAGAGGAAGGATCATCGGTCCATTCTAACGCATCTTTTAATGCAGTGCTCACATATTTTATCATCCTTTTAAGTTAATAGCTATGCAAGTTCAAGTATTAAATAACTTATGAAGAACTATTAATAGCGAAAAAAATTCTAATATACTCATAATATCGCACTACATTACGAATAAGTTTAACGGATAACAAATAAATTACTTATTCTGATTAGAAATTTGTCATTATTTTTTGAATATTTTTTATTATGAACTAAATCTGATTATTTAAAATTTTCTATAACAAAAGCTAATATAAAAATGATTAAACACTTTTTTGATGAGGCTGAATTCGAAGTCGTGCAGGATAATTAAAAGATACTACTGGATAAAGCTTTGATGGTAAATTATTCCATGCTGACACTTCCGGATATTTTGTACCGTTAACGATAAAAGAACAAGTTCTTTTATTCATATCCAAATGAATAGTAATTCTTGCACCATCTCTGAATGGTGGACAATAACTTGATCCTTTATTAGAGTTATAACAATATCCATTGGTACCTAATACCCATCCAGTTGGTTGTTTTCCTGCAAAGAATTCATAACTTAAATTTTCTTCAGCACATACTCCTACCCAAGCATTTACACAAGTTTTCTCCATAATAACATCCCATTCAAAAATACCTTTACCTTCTAGTATCATTTTGGCTCTAACATTTCGCCATGAACCAGTTACACTTTTTAAACATACAATTTTTCCATTATCTTCAATAAGAACATTTGATCCACGTTCTAATTCATCCCAAACATATTTTGAATAATAAATTGGGATGGGTATTCCTCGAGTATTATTTAATTCAGATTTATTTAATCTTACTTTTCGTCGATAAACAGACAAAATTATTTTTGCTGGGATAATTCCTAATGGTTCAATAATATCAACCAAAATTTGTCCATCAATTCTCATGAAATCAATATATTTCACTAAAGGTTTCAATTCTTGTGCAATTTCTTGGTGATTGATAATTAATTTATCATCATTATCTACTTGAGCCAACTTCAACACTTGTTCTATTTGTTCTAAGGCTGGTAACCGTTCTATAAGAGTTTTATATGCATCATTAGAAACTTGTTTTGCCGCAAGAATAGCACTATATCGAAAAACTTCATATTCAGGAGTTGCAAAAGGCTTTTTCTTTCCATTTGTACAGAATAAAAGACTTTGAAGACCTGCAATAGATAATCGACCAAATTCAATATTATTTAATGGTATAACTGCTACAGCTTCAACCAATAAATTTAGAAAACCATTATCTTCTGTTAATGGAATTTTTTCCGCAAATTTAGATAGTAACTCTGGCGAATAATTTTCTGTACAATAATTTTTTAGTGTTTTTTTAAAAGTGTTTATAATAAAGTTCTGAAGTTCTGTTAATTGAAAATAATCTGCAGCGTAAAAAGACTCTATCACATTATATTTTGTTAAAGATTCTTCTTTAATTGATCCCGTATATATATATTCTAATATGATCTCCATTCCAATTGAATTAATCTTTGGAAAAGAAATTTGTTTATCATAACTTTCCTTCATTCCATTATAAAGTAATCTATCAAATACTTCGGACCTTGAAGCTAAAATTGCTCTACAACCATATAATTTCTTTTTATCTTCACATAAAATTTCTATATCACTATATTTTGGATTATTTATTAATAATCCTAGATCTTGTTCTAATGAATATCCTCTTGTCATTGCTTAAGAGAGAGAAAAAAAAAATAAATAATTTCGTTTTTTCAAAACAATAAATAAATAAATAAATAAATATTTCAAAGGAAACCCTTATTTATATAGTAAAGGTTTCGTACAAGGTTGCACCAACATACGGAAAATAGTATTTCCGATTAGAGTTCCTGTCCATTATCCGTTTTTTAACGGATATCTACGGATATTTGGATATCCGGATTGAATATCCCGGATATACGTTAATTTTTGGCCAAAATGATCGACATTTCGATCACCAAGAGAGTCCCCGGAAAAAGGTTGGCATTCAGAATTTCCACTTATGGATAAATTTGATAATCCTAGTCAGAAAATTATTTCCTTTTTTAGATACTGGCTGGTATTATTATAATTCCGATCCTGAAAAAGAGATGCTCGTAAATTTCGGTTTTAAATTTGGTCTGAATTACTCTGCAAAAATACTTGGATATGGATACAAGATTCCGGACGGTAAGTAGCAAGTGAGTAACGTAGATTGGCTGAGTGCGTAACGTAAGGTATGTGAAAATTCGCATGACCCTGTATATACACTGTACATACAGTATGTCACGTGGTAGATACAACAGATTTATTTGATTAAACAGGACTTGAGAGCCAAGTAAAGTCATTTAATAGGTATGAAAACGCTCATATATTATATAATAATTATAATTTATAAATTTATTGTGCCGTGTTTGTTTCCAATCTTATAAAGTAATAAGTTATTTTATAATAGTGTATTTGAAATAAATTAATTCAAGAATAAAAGTCAATAGCGATTATTTATTTAATTTAATAACATTAAAAGAATTATTTTTAAAATGCGCCTGTTATAAAAACGATAAAATGATTTTATTTTTTATGATATTTTAAATATTTGTTTTTTTCTTTTTTTTTCTCTTCAAGATAAACGTCCCATGCGAAAAATTAGTGACGTACTGTCACGTGATTTTAATCATACGTTATACGTGCGACGTACCGTACATACGTACATTTTTTTTTTTAAGGGTAAACGTAATATTTGCTTTATTAAAGAATATAAAATAATGTGCAGTATAACTAAGTTCGGAACTAGTCCTCCCTTCATACCCGCCTTCTCCCGTAACTTTATAAAATAAAATATACCTTTTTGTCCCCCAAGAGAAGGAGTAACGGGTTTCCCCTTTACAATTTTTCAGCTACAACTAAACTACTACATTAAGAGAAGTCTAATCCTAATCATACTACAATACAAATAAAAGAAAACCTAATCTTTATCATTCATCCTAAACTTATACCAAATAGATTTACTATTTTTAGCGTCTAAAAATCTAACACTCCCTTCTCCTAACTTGATCGTTCGTGAACTTCTTGCGTTTCTTCTTCTTTTTCTAACGATCGTTACTTCCCTTCTTTAACTTCCGTAGTGGCTTTCGCCTTCTTTTGTAACGGTAAGTTTCTTAACCTTGATGAACACGCCGCGTTGACTAGGGATGGAAATCGGTTCATCGGTTCTAATTCGGTTCCACATCGGCTCTAATAAATAAAAAAATGAGCTACGTGCATCAAATTTAAGACACAAGTAGAGCATGTGATGATGATCAATCAGAAAAATTTTGATTGGCCTTCAAATGATAGTTGGTATGTAATCGTCAGATGACTCAATTTGAGTCGGTTCTTGAAGTCGGTTCAAAATCGGTTCGAAGTCCAGAACGGTTATTATGGTTAAAAGTAGTTTTAAGCCCAAGAGACCCAGAATCTTTTAAATTTAAGATCGGTTCCAGTATCGACTCGAGTCGACTCATTTTGAACCGATTCCATCCCTAGCGTTGACTTCATTGTAAAGGAACACTTCATCGGTTGTACAATTTTGTTACCAGTAGATTTTCTTCCTTTTCTAAAATAGGTACGTAATAAATACGTATGTACGTATAGTAAAAAAATGCAACATACGTACAAAGAAAAAGATCATATGAGGGTCGTATACATGACATAGTTGACATATCGTAGATGATTGCTTTTGCACGTAACATTTATTTTTTTTTCAATATTATATAAATAAATTATTTTGTATAAATAATTATTCCATTCCTTTTATAACAGCACATTTAAAAATTAGTGCTTTTACACTTTATTACAATAAAATCAATTCAATAAGCAAATAAACAAATATTATTTTTAATGAAATAAATATAAATACACGTAAAAAAAAAATACTAAATGACTAATTTCATATAAAAGTATTAATACTGTATTGAATATTAAAGTTATTTTAATAAAAAGTAATACTTGAGTGGTTTCATACCTGCTGAACAACTTTACTAAACTGAAATCGTGCTGTAAAATTGAAAAATAAATGTATTATGACTGTAATATCTATTTTTTCACAAATATTCAAAACAATATTAATAAAATATTTGTATTCTATACTTGTTAAATGACTTTTATTAGTGCTTCATTAAACTGAAATATTAAGATTAACAGTTTGATGACAATATTCAATACTCAAGTTCTTATCATTTAAAATATTTTTAATATGAAAATGAAGAGTTCATGGGAGAAATAATTTTTTTGTACCGTAGACAACAAACAAGCTAGTTATATATTATTGATCTCTACTAAAATAATTCTAGGTCTTTTAATATCCTACTTTCGTAATAATCCTATTTTCTCTACTAGTAAGATTCAATCGTAATTATAAATTCTCAAATAATTGGGAATTTTTCATTGCACTCAATTTTTTTTTCGATTTATCAAACTATTTAGTTAATTTTATACTTTATTTGTACTGTTTATCAACATATTGCAAGAAAAATTATAATAAATAACATTATTTAGTGTTTAAATTCATAAACTCATTAATAAAATTTCTATAACTAAATATATTTTTGATGAGGCTCAATTCTAAAACGACCAGGATAGCATAATGATGCTACTGGATAAAGCTTTGATGGTAAATTATTCCATTCCGTTACCTCCTTATACTTAATACTGTTAACTGTAAACGCACAAGTTCTTTTATTCATATCCAAGTGAACAGTAATTCTCGCACCATTTCCGAATGATGGACAATAATTATTTATATAATTTCCAGAATTATAACAACGTCCACTAGTACCTAATACCCATCCAATTGGTTGTTTTCCTGCAAAGAATTCATATTTTAAATTTTCTGGCGAACATACTCCTACCCAAGCTTCTCCACAAGCTTTTTCCATAATACAATCCCATTCAAAAATACCTTTATCTTCCAATATCATTTTAGCTTTAACATTTCGTGATGATTTAGTTTGACTTTGTAAACATACAATTTTTCCATTATTCTCAAACATAAGCTTTGATCCACATGCCGAATCATCCCATACACAACCTGGTATGGGTATTCCTCGAATATTATTTAAATCAGATTTATTTAATCTTGCTTTTTGTCGATAAACATCTAAAATTATTTTTTCAGAGATAATTTCTAATGGTTCAATGACATCAGCCAAAATTTGTCCTTCAATTCTTCTGAAATCAATAAATTTAATTAAAGGCTCCAATTCTTTAACTACCTTTTGGTGATCGGTAATAAATTTATTTTCATTTTTTACCTTTATTGGGTTTTCTATTTGTTTTATTTGTTCCAAGGTTGGTAACTGTTTCATAAGGGCTTTATATGCATCTTCAGAAACTTGTTTTGCTGTAAGAATAGCGCTATATCGAAAAACTTCATATTCTGGCGTTGCAAAAGGAGTTCCATTTTCATGTGTACAAGATAAAAGATATTGAAGACCTGAAATAGACAATCGACCAAATTCAATTCTATTTAATGGAATAGTTGATACCGCTTCAATTAATAAATTTAGAAGAATATTATTTTCTGTTAATGGAATTTTTTCCGCAAATTTAGATAATAATTCCGGTGAATAGTTTTCTGTGTAATTCTTTTTTAATGTATTCTTGAAAGTTTTCATCACAAAATTTTGAAGTTCTGTTAATTGAAAATAATCTGCAGCGTAAAAGGTTTCAATCATATTATCTTTTGTTAAAGATTCTTCTTTAATAAATCCTGTATAAATATATTCTAATATGATCTCCATTCCAATGGAATTAATCTTTGGAAAAGAAATTTGTTTATCATAACTTTCCTTCATTCCATTATAAAGTAATCTATCAAATACTTCGGATCTTGCTGCTAAAATTGCTCTACAACCATGTAATTTCTTTTCATCCTCACATATAATTTCTATATCACTATATTTTTGATTATTTATTAATAATTTTAAATCTTGTCCTAATGAATCTCCTCTCGTCATTGCAGATAAAAATTTTTTTTTTAAAAAACAAAAATTATTAAATTTCAAATGAAGGCTTATTTTTATGCAACAAAAAAAGGTTCGTACTATGTCGTACTAATTGTACTAGCCATATGGGAAAAAATATTTCCCGATAATTTGCTGCGCCTTCATGATTAACAAACTTCTCGCAGTTAAATAAAAGTATATTATTATATCGATTAGGCTTTTTTATGCCAAAATTCAATATATTTATTGTCTTTCATCAAATCATGTCAATTTTGGTTTTCTTCAATTATAATATTTGATTTTGATATTTAGTTATTGTTTTAAATCACATAAAATATTTCTTTTGAATTACGCAGTAATTATCTTTATTCTTAGGTAACTTACGATGAACTATCAATGAACTAAGATAAACTTTGAAAAAATTTTAGTAATAATTATAAGTCAATTAATGATTTTTTCCGACAGTTCAGCATTATAATCATAATATATCATAATACTACTATTGTAAGCTCGATCGAATTATAAAATCAAATAATTGACCATTACTTATAATACACAGTTTTTCTTTAGAATATAACATTTTCACTACTTAGTTATTATGATACTTTATTTGTGCTGTTTTTATAATCCTACTACAGTACATTGTAAACTTTTTAAACTTTAATATTTACAAATAAATTCGATATAATAATAAGAAGAACATTCTTTATATCTAGTAGCAAAATAACGATTAGATCGTAAACTTATAAACAAAATTTTTCTACAATTAAGCATTTTTTAAATAAGGCTGAATTCGAGATCGACCAGAGTGAGACAATGATACTACTGGATAAAGTTTCGACGGCAAATTATTCCATTCTGATACTTCCCGATACTTTTTACCGTTAACTGTAAAAGAACAAGTTCTTTTATTCAAATCTAAATGAACAGTAATTCTCGTACCATCGCCAAATGAAGGACAATAATTTAACCATTTTCCTGAATTACGAATACTGCCATCGTTGCCTAATACCCACCCGGTTGGTTGATTTCCAGCAAAGAATTCATAATTAAAATTTACCGATGAACAGACTCCAATCCAAACCCTTTCACACACTTTCTCAACTATTACGTCCCATTCAAAGATACCATTATTTTCTAATAACATTTTAGCTCTAACATTATGCCATGAATTAAGATCATTTTGTGCATATACAACTTTTTTATTATCCTCAATAATAAGTTTTGATCCACATTCTGAATCATCCCAAACATAATTTGAATAAGTTAGCATGGGTATTCCTCGAATATCATTTGAATCGGATTTATTTAATATCGCTTTTTGTCTATAAATATCTGTAACAATATTTGCTGAGATAAGTTCTAATGGTTCTATGACATTTGCCAAAACACTTCCTTTAATTCGTATGAAATCGATAAATTTAATTAAAGGTTCCAATTCTTTAGCAATTTTTTGGTGATTGATAATAAATTTATTTATACTATCTGTCTGAACAAAATTCTCTAATTGTTCTAATTGATTCAAGGTTGGTAACCGTTCAATAAGAGATTTATAAGTCTCATTAGAAACTTGTTTCGCTGCAAGGATAGCGCTATATCGAAAAACTTCATATTCAGGAGTTGCAAAAGGCTTTTTCTTTTCATATGTACAAGATAAAAGATACTGAAGACCTTTAATAGATAACCGACCAAATTCAATAGTATCTAACGGAATAATTGATACAGCTTCAACTGATAAATTTAGAAAAATATTATTTTCATTTAATGGAAAATATTCCGCAAATTTAGATAATAATTCCGGTGAATGATTTTCTGTGGAATTCTTCTCTAGTGTATTTTTAAAAATTTTCATCACAAAATTTTGAAGTTCTGTTAATTGAAAATAATCTGCAGCGTAAAAAGCTTCAATCATATTATCTTTTGTTAAAAATTCTTCTTTAATTGATCCAGTATAAGTATATTCTAATATAATTTCCATTACAGAAGAATTAATCTTTGGAAAAGAAATTTGGGTTTCATAACTTTCTTTCATTCCATTGTAAAGTAATCTATCAAATACTTCGGACCTTGCAGCTAAAATTGCTCTACAACCATATAATTTCTTTTCATCCTCACATATAATTTCTATATCACTATATTTTTGATTATTTATTAATAATCTTAAATCTTGTTCTAATGAATTCCCTCTCATCATTGTAGATGAAATTTTTTTTAAAAAAAAATTATTAAATTTCAAATAAAGGCTTATTTTATGCAACAAAGAAAGGTTCTACTATGCTGTACTAGCCATATGGGAAAAAATATTTCCGAGAAATTTGCTGCGCCTTCATGATGATGAAACTTCGTCCAATACGCAGTCACATAAAAGTTTTCTTGAATGGTATTTGGTATGTATTATATCGATTAGTCTTTTTATGCCAAAAATCAAAATATTTATTGTCTGTTATCAAGTCATGTCAATTTTGGTTGTTAAATCACATTAAAATATTTTCTTTTGAATTACGCAGTAATTATCTTTATTCTTAACTAACATATGATGAACTATCACTTTTCTTGAGATAAACTTTGAAAAAAGTTCGGTAAGTCTTTAGCCGAGTTGAGTATAGCGTGATTACAAACTGCAAAACTCTATATTTATTGTACACACTTTGAACTATTTGAATACTCTAATAAACTTCATATCATATGATGAACCATCAAATACTTTAAAAGTGAAACCCCCTGATTACTGGTCACATGTCCTAAGCGTTGTCCATACGTTCCGTCGTTCCGTACAAATTTTAATTAAAGAACGATTATTCACTAATGGGTTAAATTTGGTCACACTACATAATTATGATTAAGTAGTCTCTTTACAAATTAAAATATTAATATGTCAACTAATTATTTTTTCCGACAGTTCAGCATTATAATCATAATATACTGTATCATAATATTACCATTGTGGGCTCAAATATTAAAATTGGGAATTATTCATAATACACAGTTTTTTCTTTAGAATATAACATTTTTCACTACTTAGTTATTATAATAATTTAAATCCTACCACAGTACATTGTAACTTTTTTGACTTGAACATTTATAAATAATAAGAAAACATTATTTATAGCAAAATAATGATCAAACCATAAATAAGCTCATAAAAAAATTTTCTACATTAAACATTTTTTTAAATGAGGTTGAATTCGAGGTCGACCAGGATGACGCAGTGATGCTACTGGATAAAGTTTCGATGGCAAATTATATCATTCTGATATTTCCCGATACTTTTTACCGTTAACTGTAAAAGAACAAGTTCTTTTATTCAAATCTAAATGAACAGTGATTCTTGTACCATCGCCAAACGAAGGACAATATTTTAACTATTTTCCTGAATTATGAATATTACCACCGCTGCCTAATACCCATCCGGTTTGTTGATCTCCAAGCAAAGAAATCATAATTAAAATTTTCCGATGAACAGACTCCAACCCAAGCATTTCCACACACTTTCTCAACTATTACGCCCCATTCAAAGATACCATTCTTTTCTGGTAACATCTTGGCTCTAACATTTTGCCATGAATTAAGATCATTTGGTGCATATACAACTTTTCTATCATCTTCAATAATAAGCTTCAGTTTGATCCACATTGTGACTCATCCCAAATACAGTTGTTATATTTTCCTCGAATTTCATTTGAATCAGATTTATTAAGCCTCACTTTTTGTCGATAAACACCTGAAATTGTTTTTGCTGAGATAATTTCTAATGGTTCAATGATATCAGCCAATATCACTCCTTTAATTCGCATGAGATCAATAAATTTAATTAAAGGTTCCAATTCCCTAGCAATTTCTTGATGATTAATTATTAATCTATCTTTATTATCTATTTGAACTGAATTATCCATTTGTTCTATTTGTTCTAAAGTTGGTTACCGTTCTATAAGAATTTTATATGCATTATTAGAAACTTGTTTTGCTGCAAGAATAGAACTGTATCGAACGACCTCATATTCAATGGTCGCAAAATCTTTTCCTTTTCATGATATGTACAAGATAAAAGATACTGAAGACCTTTAATAGATAATCGACCAAATTCAATGGTATTCAGTGGAATAGTCGCTACTGCTTCAACTAATAAATCCAAAAAAATATTATTTCCTGTTAATGGCA
This sequence comes from Rhizophagus sp. LPA8_4_AMF, assembly GCA_021464525.1. Lineage (NCBI taxonomy): Eukaryota > Fungi > Glomeromycota > Glomeromycetes > Glomerales > Glomeraceae > Rhizophagus > Rhizophagus sp. LPA8_4_AMF. The sequence goes on along the minus strand of JADRCO010000055.1, from coordinate 49,674 downwards.
TTTTTTCTGCAAATTTAGATAATAATTCAGGTGAATAATTTTTTACAGAATTCTTTTTAATGTATTTTTGAAAGTTTTCACAACAAAATCCTTAAGATAAAATAATCTGCAGCATAAAAAATTTCAATCATATTATCCTTTGTTAAAGATTCCTCTTTAATAAATCCTGTATAAATATATTCTAATATGATCTCAATTCCAATGGAATTAATTTTTGGAAAAGAAATTTGTTTATCATAACTTTTCTTCATCCCATTATAAAGTAACTATCAAATATTTCGGACCTTGCAGCTAAAATTGCTCTACAACCATATAATTTTTTTTCTTCTTCACATATAATTTCTATATCACTATACTTTGAACTATTTATTAATAGTTTTAAATCTTGTTATAATGAATATCCTCTCGTCATTCCTTTTGCTATTTTTTTGAAACAGAAATTCTTTATTCAATGATTCTAATTTAGAATATTTATTATGAACCATAAATTTATATTTGTACTGTAGTACTACGTCCAAAGGAAAATCATTCTAGCTGTGTCACAATTGTCACATGGCACTAATGTAAAATGGCATTGGTTATAAGTCACGTGAAATATGTCCAATGACCCTCGTTTAAAATTACATCATGTGATCTCATAATTCTGGCCAGAATTATTTAAATATATCACGCGATATAATAAATTGGCCGGCATCACTGAATTGTAAGACATTGACTCAAATGGCTCTAAAAAATGTAATTTTTTTTAATCACACATATTAATAGTTAAAGTTAGATTTTTAGTTTATTACAATTATTGACATTCTTCTTCTTACCAAAGACTGGTGAAAATGAAGGCCAATACCATATTACTTAATATTATAATAAAATACGAAATCTAATGTTAATTTCTTTACATTTATTTTAATGAGATTGAATTCGAAGCGATCGCGATAACATAACAATACTATCTGAAGTTATTCCAACCTGATTTCTTCAGATACTTTGTAACATTGACTGTAAAAACAAAATGTTCTTTATTCATAACTAAATAAACAGTAATTTCCGTACCTGGAACAATAATTCAATGCACAATAGGGACTATGAAAATTATTTCCTGTCCAGCTTTCATAATTAGAATCTTTTGATTCATATCATAATTATTGTGCAGCTTGTATCACCGTTCGGATCACCTGCTTTTTTTCATCCCACACGTACAGTACATTATTTTTGGCACTTCTCGAGTATCAGTGTATCACGTGTATCACATCTTTAAATCACACTTTTTGATAAATATTTAATATTTTTTTTTGAAAATAATAAAATAAAATCATAGTTTGATGTATATTCAGAGGCTTCATCGATTTCTCTTTGACCCATCTTTTATTAACCATCTTTTGTTGCTCTTTCTTATTATCGTAGCGACCACGTTTCTCTATATGTAGTTTTCTTTTTTTATAAAAGGTGGGCTCATATTGTATAATATGGATGCTCGATTTTAACTGAATAGATCACTTATACCGTACAGTAGCTCTTTTAATAAAATAAAACAAATTAAATTAAATACTTCTTGAGTATCATTTAAGTCTTAATTATTAGACCTTATTATGTGTCGATAAACATTTAAGCTGAATAATTCCCAATGGTTCAATAATATTGGCAAATATTTGTCCTTTAAGTTGTCTAAAATCAAAATAAATATTCATAGGATTTAATGGAATAGCTGCTACAGCTACAACGTTATGCTAGATCCGCAATTCCGCATAAAGACATAACGCTAACTTATCATGCAGAACCTAGAGAGAATAATATTTACCGATTTTAACGCGTTACGAGTACTCAAATACTAAATTTTTCCTCAAATATTTATTAAGTATACATCCTTGATGATAAACTCTATATCGATTAATAAGAAATTTTAGTAATTAGTAATCGGTAAGCTCAAGCGCCATTATTTTTTTTAAAAAAACTTTAACGTTATTTTATATATGATAAATTGTTTAAAATGTTTTTTATTATCAATTAAATTCTTCGTTTACAAAAAAGTAAAATACAACTTAAAAATCATTTCACTCAATATTTCTATGAGGCTTAATTCGAAAGCGAGCAGGATACCTTAATGACACTACTGGATAAAGTTTTGCTGGTAAATTATACCACACTTCGGGATACTTTATACCAGAAACTGTAAAAGCGATAGTTGTTCTATTCATATCTAAATGAACGGTAATTTTTATATTGTTACGATCGGCAAACGTTGGACAATAGTTTCTCATCCAAACTCCGGAATTATAACAACTACCATTGGAACCTAACACCCATCCAGTAGATTGACTTCCTGCCCAGGCTTCGTAATCAAAATTTTCTGACGCGCATACTCCAACATAACTGCTTCTACAAGATTGTTCAATAATGACATCCCATTCAAAGATTCCTTTATTATACTCTAATAATATCTCAGCTCTAACACTTTGAAGACTGTTTTGGCCAAATGTTGATTGTATAATATTCCCATTTTCCATAATAAAAAGTTTTGATCCACAAGCCAATTCATCCCAAACATAAGTAGGTTCACTAAATTCTGTCATACTTCGTAATTCATCTAATTCTATAAAATTTGTTACAGCCTTCTGTCTATAAGCATCCAAAATCATTTTAGCTGGGACAATTTCTAATGGTTCAATGATATTAGCTAAAATTTGTCCTTTAATCTTACTGAAGTCAATATATTTAATAAAAGATTCTATTTCTTTAGCAACTTCTCGACAATCGGTAGTATTTATTTGGACTGAATTCTCCACATTTTCTATTTGTTCCAAAGTTGGTAACCTTTTCATAAAAGCATTATATGTATCATTGGAAATTTGTTTTGCTAAAAGAATAGCGCTATAACGAAAAATTTCATATTCGGTAGTTGCAAAGGTCATTTCTTTTTCACGTACATAAGATAAAAGGTATCGAAAAGCTTTAATAGACAATCGACCGAATTCAATCGCGTTTAACGGAATGGTTGCTACTGTTTTGACCAATAAAGTTAAAAGAATGCTATCTTTTGATAACGGCATTATATCCACAGCTCTGGATAAAAATTCCGGTGAAAAATTTACGTAATTCTTTTCTAGATTATTTTTGAAAAATTCCATAATAAAATCCTGAAGTACTGGTAATTGAAAGTAATCAGCGACGTTAAAAACTTCAAATACGTTATATTTATCTAAAGATTCTTCATCAATTGATCCTGTATAAATATATTCTAGAACAATTTTCATTACCGAAGAATCAATGGTTGGAAAAGAAATCTGGCTTTCATAACTTTCTTCAATTTCATTATAAAGTAGACCTTCAAATACTTCTGACCTTGCTGATAAAATATTTCTAGAACAATAAAATTTTTCTTCATCACTACATAAAATTTCTACATCACTATACTTTTGATTATTTAATAAAAATTTTAAATCTTGTTTTAATGAACGCCCTCTCTTCATTTTTGAGAATTTTTTAGCGAAAAAAAAAAAAAAAATTTATTTTATAAAAAATTAATTCAAGATATATAAATAAATAAAACCTTGTGTCGATTTAGATTTGTACAACTTGCCCCTAAAAATTTTTTTGAATTTGAACGAGGATATTTTACTAAATAAAGTATAATTGATTGAGATGAAAAAAAAAATAGCTCCTTATTATTAGATTAGTATATGTACTGTATGTTCGTTCATCTTGTAAAAAAAAAAATAAAAATAAAAATAGTATGTGTACTATAAATCAGGATTATTCTTACAACTAGGGTGTTGACGATTGATGCGAATCAATCACGTACCGAAACTCGCTTCATTTGCTACTAGATCTACATACTACATTATCATATTTCTCAATTGAATCAGGCAGTATCTTTTTAGCTGCATCCTTTTTCCTTTTTGTTATAAATATCACCATCTCTTCTATATATCATTAACTTATTCATTTGTTGCCGTGTAAATTTTACGCGTGACGGAGACAAATATAACAATCTGTTATACAACAGGGATAATAATTGCGCGTAATTATTATTTATTTTTTTTTATCGTGAACGAAATGACTTGTTACTTTAAATCATTAGACCTTCAACTAAATGTTTTTTCATGATAATCGATGAAATCACTTTTTTGTGTTAACTGTGAAACAAGGAGTACTTCTTATTTTTCATAATCATTACATCATTACTGTTAAATGGAACTCGTGTATTCTTCTTTTTGTAGTAAATTTCCTTTTTCTTTTTGACAGAAAAATAAAAATATAACATAATAATCTAAACCAAATTTGAAAATTAAGTTTTTTGCGGGCGAAACTGTTTCGTGATTGGCAAAACGTTTCTCCTTATAAGGTTCAAATTCCGAAACCTAAAATTACAAATCTCGTATCACTTAGTGTCCGAACTTGCAAAATTTAATTTAACGTTTAACGTTTTTGCTAGATTTATATATAACTTATTTATATTATTAAAATAAAATTAAGATACTAATCAATTTTTATAATACTGTGAATTATTATAAATTTAATGAGCATCACTTTTCTAATCAGCTTCAACAGCTCGTTCTTGAATGGTATAATGACTATCGCTTGTATAGCATGATAATAGCTGTTGCGCAAGCACGTGTCACGTGTTTACGACGTGATAACTGATAACTGAGTAAATTCTGTTCTTATAGAGATGAACGCTTATGGCTTTTTATGATTCAGACGAACTTGATGTTTCTGATCAACTTCATTGAACTTGAACTTCCAAAAATTTAGATCTTGTTCTATTTGACACCGTCAATTATCATCATTATTACAGTCTATTTTTCACTTAGTCGACCGAACCAAGAAAGAAGTTTTCTCCATTTTTATAATTTCGTAGCAAATAATTTTCGCAAAAATATGGAAAATAAAGATATTTTGTAAAAAAAAAAAAATCTTTTACTATAGCTCTGTAACAAATCAAATATTTTAAATATTTAAAAAAGTATAAATACGATTGAAAATATTATTTTTGCATTGGATATTGTTTAACTTGTTAGCAAGATAATATTTTCATAACAATATGTATAAATATGTGATCATATTAATAAGATTTTACTTGATGATTACTGATTTATAGGTTTTTTCTAATAATAAAAGTAATAGGTTAACTAGCTAACGGAAGATCAACTCCAAATATATTATATTATTTTTATTTATGGTTATTGTATAATAGGCAACAAATAAAAATCAATAGAATTATAAATAATAAATTTTATTTTTTTAACAATTTCTGGATAATTTATAAATTTGAGATCGTAAAAGTTCTAATCTATGATACATTAATATATCTTATAACCAAATAATATTTTAATATAAGTAAAATTAATTCCATCACAGAAAATATCCCATTTATAAATAATCATGAGGCTTAATTCGAAAACGTCCAGGATACCGTAATGATACAACTGGATGAAGTTTTGATGGTAAATTACTCCATTCTGATATTTCTGGATACTTTTTACCATTGACTGAAAAAGCACAAGTTCTTTTATTCATATCTAAATGAACTGTAACTTTCGTACCATCACCAAATGGTGGACAGTAATTTTTCATAGAGTTATTACAATAACCACTAGAACCTAATACCCATCCAGTAAATTGTTTTCCTGCAAAGGTTTCATAATTTAAATTTTCTGACGCACATACTCCAACCCAAGCATAACTACAAGTTTTCTCAATAATCACATCCCACTCAAAAATACCTCTATTTTCTAATGCTATATTAGTTCTAACACTTTGATGACCACAACCATTTGGTGCATATACAATTTTTCCGTTATCCTCAATAATAAGTTTTGATCCACATGCTGTCTCATCAAAAACATAATCTGGTTCATTAACTGGTTTACCACGAGTATTACTTAAATTTAAATTACATGATAATGCTATATATCGATAAATGCTAAGAGTTGTTTCGATTGGAATAATTTCTAATGGTTCAATGATATCAGCTATTATTTGCGCTTTAATTCTTCTGAAATCAATAAATTTAATTAAAGGCTTCAATTCTTCAGCGATTTTTTGATTATCAGTAATAAATTTATTCCCAGTTCGAACTGAATTATCTAGTTGTCCTAAGGTTGGTAGCTGCTCGATAAAAGATTTGTATACATCGTTAGAAACTTGTTTTGCTGCTAAAATTGTACTATACCGAAAAACTTCATATTCTGGGGTTGCAAAAGGTGTTTCTTTTTCATGTGTAATAGATAAGAGATATTTAAGACCTGCAATAGACAATCGACCAAATTCAATATCATTTAATGGAATAATTGACATTGCTTCGACTAATAAGTTAAGAAGAATATTATCTTCTGTTAATGGCACTTTTTCTGAAATTTTAGATAATAATTCCGGTGAATAATTTTTCGCTAAATTAGTATTCTTAACTGATTTTGTAATAAATTCCTGCAGGTCAGATAATTGAAAATAATCTGCAGCGTAAAAAGCTTCAATTATATTATCTTTCGTTAAATATTCTTCTTTAACTGATCCCGTATAAATATATTCTAATATAATTTCCATTCCAGCGGAATTAATCTTTGGAAAAGAAATTTGGTTATCATAACTTTCTTTCATCCCATTATAAAGTAATCTATCAAATACTTCGGACCTTGCAGCTAAAATTGCTCTACAACCATATAATTTCTTTTCATCTTCACATAAAATTTCTATATCACTATACTTTGGATTGTTTATTAATAATCCTAAATCATACTCTAACGAATATCCTTTCGTCATTTTTAGAGAAAATATATTTCTTGTTTTTTTAAAAAGACAAAGAAGTAAAATTGTGAATTTTATTGTTTAGTTTACGTCGTGTAACTTTAACTATAAATTTGTGATCATTACACAAAATTGATTAAAGTACGAATCATATAACACTTTTTTTTTTTCGTTACTCAAAAAATACTAACATTAATGCCGGAAAATTACATATAAGTAACTGAAAGTATAAATATTTAGTCATAATAATTTTTCATATCCGAAATAATATATTTGTATAAAATATTAAATCGAACAAAGAAATTTTAACAATGATCAGTGTTACAGGGGAGATCGACATATTCAAGGTCTATGCATGATGTCAGTCAAAAATGCGACAAAATTTCGGCCGACACTATCTCTAACGCTACCAAAAAAATTGATCGGTAAGAAATATATTTAAACCGGTGAATTTTTAAGAACATTATTGGAATTTGTTATGTATTTACAACTACAAATTAAGATACGTTGGTAAATTATATTACTCATGCGGATAGATTGTAAAGCTCAAGTTTATAGTTCGTATCTATTAACGCTCCAAATAAGTTTCTGAAAATTCGAAGAATCGAAAAAAAAAACAAAAAAAACTTTATAGTTCTGGCTGTCTCGGCCAGAATTACCACCAATCATATTTAACTACTTCCGGGTTCTTTTTTCAAAATCCAACAGTACTTAATGAAATATTTGTAGCTATTTCGATCAATAAATTTAGAATATTCCCTTAAACATCTATATCACATATCCTCTCGTCATTAAAAATTCTTTATTTAGAAATGTATCAAAAACATAGTTATTATATCATTTTGCATAGAAATATAGTCCTTCAGACTTCACAATTTGAGGAACATTTTGATCATATAAATAATACTCCTGACTTTATAGTGATGTCATTTCCTGATTAATGGCTTATGATACTCATTTCTAATTACAAAAACATATAAGTACAGCTTCCATCTTTGGCTGTTTAATTACACTAGCAGTGGCTATAGAGTAATATTGAAACTTGAAAATTGTTTCATTTGTTTTAATATTAAATAAACCTTGCTTTGTTTACACTTAGGTATTAAATCAGGCTGAGCCGAAACTTATTTAGGCTAGCTAGAATTAGCTAAATTAATTTTAAACAAAGACAATAGCAATAATCACGCGCACAGGTTTTTCTTTATTTACTATTTACTATCACCTCAGCAAGAGTTCATAGGTAAATTATTCGATTGTCCAAAGGTTATCCCGAATTTCGGTTCGTTTTGCGTATTTTTTGACAAATTGTCATATGTTTAATGTAACAGCAGTATAAGGCTTTGCTCGATTAACTTGTTTCATGTTTATATTTGAGAGCCTCAAATATTATGCCACAATATATTGTGATTGGAAAATTTGACCAAAGCCCAGCAAAGCCAATTAATTGTGTAAGTGGCGTGGTTAACTTACACGGTGACACGTTTCAGAAATGGAAGTTTGTGTGAAACATAATTGTTATAAAATATGCTAATTTTGAAGGTTATATTTCTTATAAAAAATGTATTTTACCAGTTACAATGAGTTTAATAAAATTTATGTTTAAAGATGTATATTTATCCCAGAATCATATTATTACAAAAATCTTAAGATAGAAAATTATTTTTAATTATTCATAATTTTCAAGACAAAAATTATTAAAAATATTAATTATATCATTATTTTTACACCTTGCGAATAATTAGACTCCGTCGGCACTTCTTTGCGCGAAGCCGAAAACACGGAACCATAAAAGATAGGAAAACCTTTGTCGAGCAGAACCTCGAGGTAGCAAGGAAAACTCAAGAAGAAAATCGTGAGTTGAAACAAGAAGTATCAGAACTAACGGAGTTTGGTGTTCTCCAGTGCGGCCAACTCCAAAAACAACAACGACAAGAAATGACCAGTATCTGTAAAAAGAAAACTGTAACTTTTTATAATTATATTCGTCATAGTTTCTTCGCTCTTGGCAGGAAAAATAAAAATATTACCGATAGGAAAACATTTGTCTAAAAGGCTCTGGAGCTATTAAGAAAGATAATCAACGTTATAAACAAAAAGTTCAAACTATAGAACAGGGTTTGAGGTTCTTCTATTATCTTATTACAAGAGAAGATAAAATATTTTAAAAAAATTGTTTTTTTATAACTTTTACTGAAAATTTTAATACTTGTGCTTATAAATCCATGTCGTGATCCTGGATTTTTCATCATTTCCTATTTTTCGCGTTTCCCATCTCTGCTTTTTCAAGGAAAAAAATTTATTCTTCACCATAGGCAAAATTAACGTTAACAGAAAAAAATAGCAAGAACTATTTACTTATTATGGAAGAAAAGGTAACTATCAATAATCTTTAAAATTATTTTGATCCTCAATGATTATAAAATCTAAAGTTCTTTAAAATCCTATTTTATTTAGAATATGGCCTAAAGTACAAGTATTAAAAGTGAAAAATCAAGTCATTTAGATATTAACTTTTTTTTTAATTACTTTATTTTTTAACTTTTTATTTAATTTTTATTTAAGGCAATCGAATCTTTTTGATGCGAAAAGCAATATGATCTGGAAAATTACTAATTAAAGGAATACTCGCTCTTATTGGTGAAATCGTGAGATTGGAAAAAATGTACAATTTCCATTATTCCATGCAAAATAATGATTATAGGATTGTAGATAACTATTTTATTTCACAATCAATAGTTGACTTTTAATTGCATAATGGAAGCTCTATCAACATGGAACACCATTAGGTGTCATAAAAATTTATAATTTTTACTTTTTTTTAATTAAGATTTACAGTAATACTTTTAGCAGTAGTCGAAATGTATAAATCAATAATATCTGAATTCACTGGTCCCAAATGGTTTGTATAAAAAATTGTAATAGAAATTAATTAGAAACATATAGTATAATTTTATAGACAAGCAGTTATAAATGGAATCCGCATTTTGTCATATATTCAATAGTAGAATTTAAATCTGGGAGAAAATTGTAAAGTCAAAATGTTTTGTATAAAAATTGTAATAGAAATTAATAGATTTAAATTGTTAATAGTTTTATTAATTAGCATATTAATAATTATTAATAAATAATTTAAATTAATTTAATATTAAAATATGAACTAACACCCTTGCTTATTAATTTAAATATGAAAGTAAGTTGGAAAAGAAGATCATAAATAATAATAGAAAATTTATAGGCAATAATTCTTTAACAACTGATAATTACCAAGAATATATAATAATGGCCATTTCTTGTAAGGAAATAATATTAAACTTGCATAAAATTTACAAATTTTCAAACTATAATCAAAACAGTTCATAAAAGCCTTTCCATTCAAATAGTTTTTAATTAAAATAGTTACTTGTCACTTATTACTCTTCCTCCCTCTCTTCTCGTATAGTATTGGTACCAACTATTACTGTAGCCTGTGATAGGACAAGGCTTACGGTATGTAGGGCTTTTACTCGTATATAATCTTTGAATAAATATTAAGTATATTCAATCAAATATAATCAAGAAAATTTCAGCTTTTTATAAGTGTTCTTTCACTCCATTATAACTAAACCATCAAATATTTCAGATCTTGTTGCTAAATTGCTTTATGTTCAATTTACTTCATCTTCAGTCCGACCTCATTATCCCTAAAAAATGATTTATTAAATTTTAATAAATAAAAAAATTACACCTAAAATTACATTTTTATTTAATATAAAACAAAATACTGAAATTTATTTTCAAACTAATAACATTAACAATAATTCATTAATATTTTGCGACGTTATTTATTTAATATTAATTAATTTTTTGTCAAATATTTTAAAAATTCCCATTATTCATATTAAATTTAGATTTGTACTAAGTAAATCGAGGTGCGTTTTCATGATCAAAATACTAATTTCGAATTCGGAAAGTTCAATCAATAAATATTACTAATTTTTACTTCGTGTTTTAAAATTATAAATGGCTGCAATCGTGACAATTTAAATTTATAGGTTCTTGTAAGTTGCAAATTTCATGTTTCAATCCTTTTAAAAAAGTTTTGTCATAAAACGATTTCTCATGTATGACTTTTAAAAGTTATATCTATATTTTGATAAATATTATAATTTATTATAATTACTCTTTTTTTACAAACTGGAATTATTATGTCACGAAAGGCTAAATAAATTGGATATGGTAAGAATTTGTGATGCAGTTGGAACTGTCCCAATGAATTGACCGGAATATAGCGGATTGTGGCCACAGTTACGTGTGAAACCCAATGTGCTGTTGATGTTGTTAATGCCGTAACTTTTACTGTGGCCAATGATGCCGTAGAGCATAAATAGTTTAAATCAATAGCATAAAATAGTTTAATAATATACATGGCTTAACATTAAATTTTGATAACAAATTCGGAAAGATTTAAAAAATTTTAATGTTAAGCCATATTGATTTAAATAACTTATTTATAAATTTCATGGAACAATAATTTTAATAGTAATGAAGGAGAAGAAGAATGAATAATTAGAATGATGTAAAGTATGATATTTACACACTTTATTTATGCTTTATAATATTAAAATTTAATAAATATTAAATATCTAATATACACAAGTTATGTGTCTATATAAGATATACGGTACAAGCACCAGTTACGGCACATATATTTACTTATACCAGTTACGGTACATATACCAATTTACCAGTTCCAATATGCCGTATTTTACGAAATGAGTTATAACCCAATGTGATCGAGTTCCAACTGCATCTCTAGTAAGAATATTAAGTTATTTTTCTTGCCTATAGAGCTTCAAATCGGATAATCCTAATGCTGTTATGGAGTTATCCGTTTCAAAAAATTGTGTCCGAGTATCCTGTGTCAGTTAGTAACAGATAATCCGAATAAAAATTATTGGGGTATTCGGATTATCCTAGCAGACTTAATGGCGAAACAATTATCCGTATTTATTTATTATAATTAATTCAAATAAGTTTATATTGAGTAGACATCAAACTTTACACGCTTCAACCAAATCTTCTTTCATTGAAGTTCTTTTAGCTGTCATAATCAAGCCCGCATCAAAACTTTTATTAAACCTAGGATATCCGAAAGTATAATTCGGATAAACCTTCGGATAAACCTTCCGATAAACCTAATCAATATATGGATACTCTATAAAAACCAACCGGATATATAGGCTAATAGTCTAAATCCTAGAGTATTCTAGTTACATTTCCCGTTAAGGAAACTCTACTTGCCTAAAAAACTTAGATCATAAACGTACTAAAGATCATCAATGTTTTCAAAAAATAAACTATACATATAATAAAAAGCTAAGGGTCATAGAATTGACACTAAAATATTCTAATTTTTTTGATAAGGTTGAATTCGAAAACAGCCAGAACGACGTAATGATACTACTGGATAAAGTTTTGACGGTAAATTATCCCATGCCGATACCTCCTTATATTTTGTACCATTGACTGTAAAAGCACAAGTTTTTTTATTCATATCTAAATGAACAGTGACTTTTGTGCCATCTCCAAATGAAGGACAATATTTAGACGTTGAATTAGCGCAATAACCACCGGAACCTAATACCCATCCAGTGGGTTGAAGTCCTGCAGCTGCTTGATAACTAAAATTTTCTGATGCGCACACTCCAACCCAGGCATATGTACAAGCTTTCTCAATAATAACATCCCATTCATAAATGCCTTTATTTTCTAATAATATTTTAGCTCTAACGCTTCGTTGGTAATTACAATAATCCGATGCACTTACAACTTTTCCATTATCACTAATAATAAGATTTGATCCACATGCTGACTCATCCCAAAAGAGATCAGATTCTTTAATTTTATAAATCGGTATTCCTCGAATATTTATTAAATCTGTATTAATCGATTCTGAATTGTGTTGAATTATTTCAGCTGGAATAATTTTTAACGGCTCAATGAAATCAAATTGACTTCTTTTGATTCGCTTGAAATCGATATATTTGATCAATGGATCCAATTCTTTAGAAACTTTTTGATGATTCGCGATAAATTTATTTTCTAATTGAATCGAGTCCTCTATTTGCTCTAAAGTTGGCAACCGTTCCATAAGAGTTTTGTATGTAATATTAGAAACTTGTTTTGCTGCAAGAATAGCGCTATATCGAAATACTTCATATTCTGGTGTTGCGAAAGGTATTTCTTTTTCAAGTGTATAAAATAAAAGATATTGAAGAGCTGTAATAGATAATCGACCAAATTCAATATCATTTAATGAAACAGATGCTATTTCTTTAACAAATAAATCAAGAAGAATATTATTTTCTGATAATGGCATTATTTCCGCGACTTTAGATAATAACTCTGGTAAATAATTTCTTGTGTAATTTTTTTCTAGCGAATTTCTGAAAGTATTCATAATTAATTCTTGAAGACTTGTTATTTGAAAATAATCTGCAGCATAATAAGTTTCGACTATATTATCTTTAGTCAAAGAATTTTCTTTAATTGATCCAACATAAATATATTCTAATAAAATCTCCATTCCACAAGAATTGATCGTTGGAAAAGAAATTTGCTTTTCGAAACTCTCTTTCATCCCATTATAAAGCAGTCCATCAAGTACTTCGGATCTTGCTGCCAATATTGCTCTACAACCATATAATTTCTTTTCATCCTTACATAAAATTTCTATATCACTATACTTTGGATTATTTACTAACAATTTTAAATCTTGATTTAATGAATATCCTCTTACCATTTTATAAAAAAGAAATTTTTTTTTTTTTTTATTGTTTCCTTTTTATTTTTTTTTTTTTTGAGAAATAGAATAAATCCGTTTTTGAATTAAACCTGAAATTTATACATTTTGTACTATGTTGTACCAAACCTATGAAAACAAGTATACCCTTCATGTATACGTGTGACAAAAATAACGGAATTACCATAGCCCCATGATGATCGCACTAAATTGTATGTGAATATAGCTTACCTGAGAGCTGAAAACCTGTAGAAGTCTTGTGGATCTTATCACATTAAGATGGAATTTAGTTTAATAATTTATTTTTTTGCTTATAACTAAATTATAATGTCTTTGCATAAAATGCTGTAGATTGTTAAAAAAAATTTTTTAATTTATACTTTTCCATTGATCTTGTTAACATTTGAGAAATTTACAGTGAATTTACATCAACTCTTAATTTATAAATTTCACATTACATTATATCATTAAAATCAACATTTTAATTTTTCTCAAGAAGTAAAAAAGCATTATGTTCCTGAAAGATGTCAAAAATATAGCCCTGACATTCTAGTTTATTTTTCACTTTAAATAAATTTTAAATAATAAAATTTTGATTTATTTGAGTAATCTACATGCACTTTTGTAATTTGAACCATTTTTCCATTTTTTTTTAGCCTTTTTTTACTATATATCAAAATTAAGGAAATATGAAGAATAAAATTCCCACAATCTATCATAAATATTCTATAATTCTGATAAACTTTTTACATTATTCTTGACAATAATTTGAATGCTTTTAAATTTAGTTCAATAGGACCTCGAAATATATATAAAAAGGTCAGGTCTGAGTTTGCTGCGTAAAATGGATAATTCCGGTAAAATTTTATTGCCTTATTTAGACATTGACTGGCACTATCTTAATTCTGGCCCCGAAGAAACACGCGTACAACGGACTACTAAATACTAATATAGTTCATGTTATCGATTGGTTATCAAAAAAAATCAGAAAAAAGTGCCACGTGCTCAGATATTAATGTTACGCAAATTATTTTGAATTTATTGAGCGAGATCACAACGAGGGGAATTAGTAGGAAATAGTTTTTGAACTATGGGATTTATTTGTGACATTATATCTGGAAAGGATTCAATTTACTAAACCGGCTAAATCAATTTTACAATTCATAATGCTGCAATCAATATTTCTAGCACATAATTAAGGAAATTGATTATTCTCCAAAAATATATTGTTATTTTTATTCTATATAAAAATATTACTATCAAAATACAATTTCTAGCTCTCGTTAGCCTCATGTAAAAAAGGTATAGTAAAAAAGGTATATAGTATGAGTAAAAAATATTTCTTAATACAATTTTATTGTTCGTGGATATAGTCAAAACATAAAATAAATTTACTATGCCTAAATAGTAATTATTAATTAATAAATAGTAATAAACTGGCATCTTTAATTATTAAAAAATTAATCAATCTTTCATAATTTGAAATATTTCATATTCTTCTACATAAAAAAATTCCTTTTCTTTAATTGGTTTGTCATAAACTGATGGTCTTGCAAACCCACAATTTGTGCTATACATAAAAAGATCATTATAAAATGATGGTCCGCGATCAATACGATTAAGCATAGCATAATCATGATCTTTTACTCGACTTAAAATATAATTTTCAATACTTTCTTTATTCTTAAAAGAGAATATAAAACTATCTTTAGTAGTACTAAAACTACCATCAGATTTCCATTTGATTGGATTATATCCTCCAAGAACTTCATTACTGTCTTTCACTTTAATAATTGATATAGTATGAGATTGGTTATCACAAATCTCATGGAATATATGACATAAGAATCCATCCCGAGATCCACGAAGAATCAACTTAAATTCATATGAATTTTTCAACTCGTCAGTAATTTCTAATCTATCAATCCATTTCGAGATTAATTCAGCATGTTGAATTGTAATGATTCTCGAATCAATACTTTTTGGGTTAATTTCTTTAGTTATTATCTTTGATTCTAGCTTATTGTTTGGCTGATCTATAAAATGTGTGATTAAATTTTCACGTAAATCTTTTGGTAAAATTTTTTTATATGGATAAACTTTATTTAAAAATTCTTTATGATTTAAATTAAAGAATTTTATAAAAGGAATAAATTGTTGTAAAGTATTCTTTAAAGTATTAAAATCATCTTTAGAATAACTCGAAGGATCTGAAGAAAGTTCTGGATTTTGAGCAATACCCCATTTAAGCACATGTTCCCAAACTTGAATCACATTCATTTGAAAATTATCATGTTGAATAATAGAAATCAAAGATTTTTCTGAAAGTGAAATAAAATCGATTGAATTAAAAATTTTTTCTGGTTCGTGAGACATTAATTCTGTGCAAAAATTTTGTAAATTTAAGAAATCATTCTCAAAACTTGTTTTATATATCAAATTAAAATTTTGTTCCATCCAATTTTTTTTATTTTCAATCAAAAATGATTGTAAATGAGTGATTAATTCTTGAAGACTAAGTTCACTGGCTGCAATCAAAATTTTAATAATATCTGAAATATCATATTCCTCTAGAGAGAGCCTTCCTCCATAGATATATCTAAATAAAAATATTTGAATGTATCCGTAGGTATTAAAATACATTGTTTTTTTTTAAAAAAAAAAAATCGTCAGAATTTATTATTTCATTCTCTTACCTCAATATCATTTGAAAAGTTTCAGGTAAAATATTTGGCAATTTAATATGTGTCAAAATTCCATCATTTTTATTTTTATTAACGGTAGTTGATAAAATTCTTCGCAAATAAGGAGAACGATAATTTAAAATAACCATATGAGCACGAAAAATTTTTACGTAAGGGTCATTACCAACTTCAATAGTAATATCATAAAATTCATTATCATCTAAAATTTCAAGAAAATTTTGAGATAATTTTGGTAAAAATTTATTATCATACATTATATTAAACCGAACTTTCGACTTCTCAAAGGAATGCAAAAAATGTCCTAATTTGATGAATGGATAACCTTATATATTAAGTTCGGAATATATTTCGGCAGTATTTCGGCCCGAGAAACATCGAAACACCTGATTTAAGGTTGATGATAATCTCCATTTCAGCGGGAATTATTCTTTGGAAAATAAATTTGGTTTCAAAACTTATCCCTATAAAAAAAGAATGTCCGGAAATTGTCATCGACAATGTCCAGAAAATGTCCAGATGTCCGAAAAATGTCTAGAAAATTGCAATATTCCAGACGCCGAGACATCGTGAATTTCCGGAAAATGTTCGGAATATTGCAATTTTCCGGACATTCGTTTTTTATAGGATTTCCTACATAATTTCTTTTATATCTTCACGTAAAATTTCTATATCATATAATTTATTATTAGTAATCACATAATCTTATTCTGATAAATATTGATATCTTCCTCCAGAATATTTTTTTTAAAAAAAATAAAGCAAAAATTATTTATTTATTTTTATATCACAAATCTGGGTCGCATTAATTATCTCACCGACGTTTCACCGACAGGGTGACAAATGTTTCGCCCCACCGCCAAGGGAATTTAGGGTTAAGATTAGGGATAGGTAAGGAATTAGGGGTAGGGTCAGGGTTAAGATAAGGATTTCAAAACTGTCAGTGAAATGAGCCAGAACAGCCCATATATTTTTCGAAATTTAAAATAGAAGGTTATATTTAATATGAAAAAAAAAATGAGACGAATGAGGTGTATAGATGATTCTTTTTAACACTATCAATTATAGTTAATACTTTTTATAGAAATTAAGTACATAAAATTGTAGAGAACTGTCCTTTCAGTAACTGTTGAACTTTCCTCTTGACTGTTATGAAGCGAATATGGAGCATCACAAGGAATTTAATTATTCGAAGAAATCTCTTAATTGGGATAGATAGTATATTGGAAATTTATATTAAGTTTAAAGGATTCTAATTATTTTATGCTTCATCAGCAACTAGTTGTGAAAGGGCGAGCATTTTTATTAATCTTCATGAGACATTTTTTTATTAACTTCTTTATTTTAAAACAAAGAAATATGATCTCACTGCATAGTAGTTATTATAAACGTATAATCTAGCCTATGCAATAATTCTAAATTATTTATAGAAAAATTCAAAGAATAAAGTATTTTTAATATACTTATATTAATCAACTATGATAAGGGTTTAGATAGTATTCTAAGTTCTGACTAAAGAGTAAAACTTGACTTCCTCTTTTTGTCACTATAAACAGATGGGGGGACATATTATTATAACACGATTGATATTTTAAAGCTATGACTCAGATTCATAAAGAATCATTGAATATTCTTTTCAAACCAGCTTTATAAATTAATCATATGTCACTTTTGTTGCATAAAAGAATATAGTGTAAGCACCTATTTCAGTTACACGTTCAAGCTAATTTTAAACATTTAAAGGTTCAGATTTCACGAAAAAAATCCAAATACTGTATAATAAAAATTATCTTTATTAATTATGATAAAAGAATACAATATCAATTGTTATGTTCAATTGAAACACAAACTTTGAGATACGAGTTTTCATTTGACCTACATGATAATTCATCGGGCGTTACAGATAGCGAAACATTAGGGTTATATAATTATATGAAGTAGTGGTTTCCTTACGTCATGCATCGTATATCAGTTTGTCTTTCTACTCTGTTATCATACTTTCCATGAAGATATAAGTAGGACAAATAAAAGAGTAAGGTTATTTTTAGAAGTCTTTCTTAATACGCAGGGTTTTAATAAGGTAGGTTGTAAGATCCTATTTCTTTGAGGAATGAGATTGATTACGATGGAATATACGCACCTTTAGATATACTCATTTAGATATTTCTGATATATTCATTAGAATGTAAATCATACATTTATAAATTAAAGCAATAACTTTATTACCACCACTTCTTTGTCCTTATCGGTATTGTTACCAGATTATATGAAAATAATGCTTACTTTACTTGCTTCTTCAATGACGAGTTTGATGTTCCTAGCATCAATTTTGCGCGTTGTTTGACGTTCATGATGTCTATTTATCTTGTCTTAACATTAATGTATAATAACACTGATCAATTTGTTTTTACTCTTAGATTATTAATATGACGAGAGCGAAGCTTTCATTGTCGGTTTTATGATCAAAGTTATAGGTGTCGTCAAAATTCTTGAATTTCGACAGCAATTACGGCGTAGGCGTTACGGCATATGTCGAAATTATTTAAAATGCCAAAAAAATCACGGCATTACGACATACGGTATAATCCGTAATTAGTTTCGACGGCATTTATAATCAAAGTGCATTTTTTCGCCAATTTTTGACAATGCCAAATTTTTGTTGAAGCCTAGTATGTTTATTTTATTTTTATGAAAATAACCAAAGATTCTAATTCATAAATTGGTTTACTGTTGTAGCCGTTCAATTAAATTTTATGTCTTAGTAAAAAAAATCTTATATTGCATTCTATCGAAAAATTTTCATATTCGTGGTTGCAAAAGGTTTTACTTCTCATTAATTTTATCTTTCCGTTATTGGTATTCTTCCGCAAATTTAAATTGTATATTATAATATAATTTTCGATTACAGAAAGAATTTTAAGTGAAAAAAAAATATTTTTCTTCGTAACTTACTTCATTCATTATAAAGCAACCATCAAATACTTCGGATCTTGCTGCTAAAATTATCTTAGATCAATATTATTTCACCTCACTCCCATAAGTTATTTATTATCAATCTTACTTTAATGACATTTAACAAGAATGTTTTGCTTTAAGTAAGAAATAAGAATAGTAAAATAATTTATTTTAAAAAAAAAAGTACCCAACATAAACGCGAACCACCTTAAAATCAATAACGTTGATCATTTTATAATCTATATATATATTGTAGAATATTTTATTTATAAAATAATAAATACATTGTCCTGATACTTTAAATTTAGAAAATCTCTATAAATAATATCTATTATTGATAATGAAATAAAGATATTTCGCGTCTTCAAATCACTTATGTCACTAATATCCCAAAATATATCCTATAATTTTACAATAAAACCGCCGAAAGATCCTTCGCTATATTTATTTCCACCTATTTATTAAACTTTTCCAAAAACCTTTATCATTCTTGTTATTAGTGGGCTCAATTCGGAAGCGACCAGGATAACGTAACGATACTACTGGATGAAGTTTTGATGGTAAATTATTCCATTCTGCTATTTCTGGATATTTGACACCATTCACTGTAAAAGCACAAGTTCTTTTATTCATATTCAAATGAACGGTAATTCTTGCATCATCTCCAAATTTAGGGCAATAATTTTTTACCCAATTTCCAGAATTATGACAGTAACCCCTGGAACCTATCACCCATCCAGTAGATTGAACTCCTGCAAATATTTCATAATCAAAATCTTCTGATGCACATACTCCAACCCAAGCATATTCACATACTCGCTCAATGACGACATCCCACTCAAAAATACCTTTATCTTCTAACGCTAATTTAGCTCTAACACTTTGACATGTATTAAAATCATTACGTACAATTCTTCCATGATCCTCAATAATAAGATTTGATCCACATGCTGATTCATCCCAAATATAATCAGAATCGATTGGTAATGGTATTCCTCGAATATAGTTTAAATTTGAATTAGTAAATTTTGTATTATTACGATAAATATTTAAAATTATTTCACTTGGAACAATTTTTAGTGGCTCAATGATATCAACTAGTAGTTGCCCTTTGATTCGTTTGAAATCAATGAATTTAACCAAAGGTTCCAATTCTTTAGCAATTTTTTGATGATCGGTAATATTTACTTGAACAACTTGAACAATCGGGTTCTCCATTTGATCTATTTGTTCCAAGGTTGGTAGCCTTTTCATAAAAGTTTTAAATGCGCTATTAGAAACTTGTTTTGCTGCTAGAATAGCACTATATCGAAACACTTCATATTCAGGAGTTGCGAAAGAACTTTCTTTTTCATGTGTACAAGATAAAAGATACTCGAGCGCCGTAATAGATAATCGACCAAATTTAATAGTATTTAATGGAATAGTTGCTACCGCTTCAACCAATAAATTCAAAAGAATATTCTCCTCTGATAATGGCGTTGAATCTACTGCTTTGGATAATAATTCTGGTGAATAATTTTCTGCGCAATTTTTTTTTAATATATTTCTAAGAATCATCATAATAAAATCTTGAAGTTCCGGTAACTGAAAATAGTCTGCAGCATAAAAAGCTTCAATTATATTATCTCTAATTAAAGATTCTTCTCTAATTGATCCTGTATAAGCATATTCCAATATAATTTCCATACCAGAAGAATTAATTGTTGGAAAAATAATTTGTTTTTCATAACTTTCTTTCATTCCATTATAAAGTAATTTATCAAATACTTCGGACCTTGCTGCCAAAATTGCTCTACAACCATATAGTTTCCTTTCATCTCCACACAAAATTTCTATATCACTATATCTTGGGTTATTTATTAACAATCTTAAGTCTTGTTCTAATGAATATCCTCTCGTCATTTTGTTTTTTTTTTTTTTAGGGAAAAAATTTTTTGTTTATTTTAATGATTCCATTTCAGGATAATCGTTACATAAAATTGTTTTACAAATTCAGATTGTACTACTTTTGTTTTGGTTACAACTTTTAAAATCAGTTACCTATCTGCAGTATTATTTATTTTTTAATTTTGTGTACCTAGTATTTAAATTTAAAATTAAAAATAGTAGATATAAAACGTAAACACTAATAAATTAACACCAATCAATTATATCTATGATTGAGCTAGGAAATCTGATATACGTAGATCTTTGCGTTACTAACTTTTTAAAGATCGATGTTAAATCTCATATTAACCGAAAATATTAAAGAAGACTCGTTGTTATATCTACGGAAACCTAAATATAACGACACGTGATACTAAGTTTTGACCGTCGTCACATGATTATTTTATTTCATGCTTTGGCACAAGTTAGTTTAAAATTCAAACAATATATAGATATATATAAATTATATATAATATTATGAGAAAGTATGACTTTAGAATATTACAAAATTAAATTTTTAGTAATGTAACATTTATTTGATATGCAAGTACAAGGAACAGCTTAAAATATCGTCACGATCTTTATAAAGAAGTTAGGAAGGGATAGCGACAAAAATTTTTTGTACGTAGTACGAACTTTTTTAGTACTTTATCATGTCAAACTAATGTTCCATTAAAAATATAAGGTCCTCAAATCAAGAAATAGTAAATTTTTTTACTTTGTAATCGTTTTTTTTTGGGGGGGGAATATTTTCAATTTTGATTAGTATAATGTTCAAGTTTTTATTCCAATACTGTAACATAATCCTTGACGTATCAAATACAACTTTAAATATTTTTCTAAAAAATTTCTTTGGTTAAATTTACGAATTTCAGGCGAATTAAGGATTGAGTTATTATATTAAATGACGCACGATTAATACGATCAAAATAAAGGAACAGACCATATTTCAGTATTTTAAAAGAACGGAATAAACTTATTGAGATGTAGTACAAACATTCAATAATTTAACAAAACGGACAACTATAGTCATGTGGCGAAAGCCAACGAATAATGCTTTGTATCACAAATTCTAATCAGTTAAAATCAAAACAAACAGAACAAATAGCTGATGAGAATTTTTTGAAAGAAGGCGCAGCAGAAGATTACGTTAATGTGATTGTATTATACAAAAATGTAAAATTTGTGGCGTGGCTAAAAAATAGTGGACTAGTGATAAATCAATTGTTTTTATTGAGAGATCTATTTGTCACACTGATGCATAATATAAATGGATCCCGGTTTTGCACTACAAACCTAAATTTGTAAAATCATTTATTTATAAATATTATAAATATCCACATTAAAATACAACGTAAGAGTAAAAAATTTTTTTTTCCCCTTAAAAAATAAAAATGACGAGAGGATATTCATTAGAACAAGACTTAAGATTGTTAATAAATAACCCAAAATATAGTGATATAGAAATTTTATGTGAGGATGAAAAGAAATTATATGGTTGTAGAGCAATTTTGGCAGCGAGGTCCGAAGTATTTGATAGATTACTTTATAATGGGATGAAAGAAAGTTATGAAACCCAAATTTCTTTTCCGTCAATTAATTCTACTGGAATGGAAATTATATTGGAATATATTTATAGAGGATCAATTAAAGAAGAATCTTTAACTAAAGAAAATATAATTGAAGCATATTATGCAGCAGATTATATTCAATTACCGGACCTTCAGAATTTTATTATAAAAACTATTAAAAATACTAGTTTCGCAGAAAATTATTCACCGGAATTATTATCTAAAGCTGCAGATACAACGCCTTTATCAGAGGAGAATATTCTTTTAAATTTATTGGTTAAAGAAGTAGCGACTATTCCATTAAATACTATTGAATTTGGTCGATTATCTATTACAGCACTTGAATACATTTTATCTTCTACGCATGAAAAAGAAAGTTTCTTTGCAACTCCAGAATATGAAGTTTTTCGATATAGCGCTATGCTAGCAGCAAAACAAGTTTCTAGTAATGCATTTAAAACACTTATGAAAAGGCTACCACCTTTAAAACAAATAAAACAGTTAGAGAATGAAGCCCAAATTACCGATCATCAAAAAATTGCTAAAGAATTGGAACCTTTGGTTAAATTCATTGATTTTAGGCGTATTAAAGGCCAAGTATTAGTTGATATAATTGAACCATTAAAAATTATTCCAAGTGAAATAATTTTAAATATTTATCGAGATAATACAAAATTTACCAATTCAAATTTAAATGATATTCGAGGAATATCAACAATGTCAATATGTAAACTTAATGAAATTGTTTGGGATGAGACAGCATGTGGATCAAAACTTATTATTGAGGATGATGGAAAAGCTGTATATTACGCACAAAAAAATGAATGTGTTTCACATCAAAGCGTTAGAGCTAAAATAGCGTTAGAAAATAAAGGTATTTTTGAATGGGATGTAATTATTGAGAAAGATAGTTTATGGTCTTGGGTTGGAGTATGTGCATCTGAAAATTTCAATTTTGATACATGGGCGGGATATCAACCTACTGGATGGGTAATAGGTTCAAGTGGTTATTGTTATAATTCTGGAAATTGGGTAAAAAATTATTGTCCTAAATTTGGTGATGGTGCAAGAATTACTGTTCATTTAGATATGAACAAAAGATCTTGTTCTTTTACAGTCAATGGTAAAAAATATCCGGAAATATCAGAATGGAATAATTTACCATCAAAACTTTATCCAGTAGTATCATTGCGTCATCCTGGTCGTTTTAGAATTGAGCCTTATCAAGATGCAAAAACCTTCACTAATAGTAGAAAGGAAAGGAGATTTTGGAAGATTTTAAGAGAGAAATTAAAATAAATTTTTAATAATTTAGCTTGTAAGATTTGTGCGACTTGTGCGACATCGTTGAAATATAAATTCGAATGAATTTTTATTTTTACGTTTAACGTGCAGATGTATTATAAGAAAATTTATGTAAATTTTACATTTTCTGAAACGCCGAGATTTCTTGTCTGTTAATTATATTTGATATATAATTAATTTAAAGGTGAATTTTGTATTATAATTATGTCTGTTATATATATAAATAAATTATTTATTGCAATATTTACAAAATGATACACAACATAATCCTTTTTTCTACTATTATTCAATTTTCTAAAACTAATACTGAATGACAAATTAACTCAATGCTTTTAGCTGTGATTGCCTGTGAGGATGCATGTTGCTGATGATTTTAAACTCTGTCGCTGCACGTTTAATTTCTATCGTGTGCCTATAATGCAGACGCTACAAATGAATGCAACTTTCTATATACGTTTTCTTATGTTTTGTTTCCAAGAAAAACAAGTTTCCTCTCTCCATTATAAATTTCAATCATTTTGATACGAAAATAATAAATAATTTATTATGCATAATAACGTAAAGTCGTTTTAGAAAATTAAAATAAACAATAAATAATTTGCGAACTGTGTCAAACGTTACATTTAATTCAATTAATAAATTTATAAAAGAAATTCGTAACGTTTAAATAAAATTTTAATTTTGATTGAATAATTCAAATAAATATTTATATTCCAATCCAACTTATACTTTATTTATAAATATTCACCAATGAATACATTGTTTTCATATTTTGAAACTATACAAATTAAAAAATTTCTATTTATTGTTTAAAAATTAAATTGAGAAAGTTATCGTCAAAATTTTCGCGAAATTGAGTGTCATCCACTAGTAATTTCCTGTTTTATTTATTATTATAACATATATTTTAAACTTTCCCAAAATCCTTTGTCATTCTGCTTATTACGAGTGGACTCAATTCTAAAACGACCAGGGTGACGTAATGATACCATTGGATAAAGTTTTGATGGTAAATTTTTCCATTCTGAGATTACCGGATACCTTTTACCGTTAACTGTAAAAGTACAAGTTCTTTTATTCATATCTAAACGAACAGTAATTCTTGTACCATTTCCAAATGAAGGACAATAGTTTGACCAACTTTTAGAATTATAATAGTAACCATTGGAAGATATTGCCCATCCAGTAGGTTGAAATACTGCCAAGTTTTCTTCATAATTAAGGTTTTCAGATGCACATACTCCAATCCAAGCCTGCGCACAAGTTTTCTCGATAACGACATCCCATTCAAAAATACCTTTATTCTCCAATGCTATTTTACTTCTGACGCTTTGATTAAAATTACAATCATCTAAAGCGCTTACAACTTTTCCGTTGTCTTCAATAGTTAGTTTTGATCCACATGTCGACTCATCCCAAACATAATCGAGTTCATTAAATTTATAAAATTGTATTGGTATTTCTTGTATATCATTCAAAGTGAATTGAATTAGTTTTGTATTATTTTGACTAGCATTTAAAATTATTTCAGTTGGTATAATTTTTAGTGGCTCAATAATGTCATCTAATACTTGACCTTTGAATCTCCCGAAATCTATAAATTTAATTAAAGGCTTTAATTCTTCCGCAACTTTTTGATGATAGGTAAACAATTTATTTTCTACTGGGACTAAGTTCTCTATTTGTTCTATTTGTTCTAGGGTTGGCAACCGTTTTATAAGAACTTTATATGCGCTATTAGAAACTTGTTTTGCTGCTAAAATAGCACTGTATCGAAACACTTCATATTCCGGAGTTACGAAGAACCTTTCTTTTTCATAAAATGAACAAGATAAAAGATACTCAAGTGCTTTAAAAGATAATCGACCAAATTCAATAATATTTAATGGAATAATTGCTACCGCTTCAACCAATAAATTTAAAAGAGTATTTTCTTCTGATAACGGCATTATTTCCACAGCTTTAGATAATAATTCTGGTGAATAATTTTCTTCACAATTCTTTTCTAAAATATTTTTAAGAGTTTCAATGATAAGATCTTGAAGGTCTGGTAATTGAAAATAATCTGCGGCATTAAATGATTCAATTATATTATCTTTTGTTAAAGATTCTTCTTCAATTGATCCCGTATAAATATATTCTAATATAATCTCCATTCCAGAATAATTGATCGTTGGGAGAAAAATTTGATTTCCATAACTTTCTTTCATTCCTTTATAGAGTAATTTATCAAATACTTTAGACCTTGCAGCTAAAATTGCTTTACAACCATATAATATGGTTTCATCCTCACATAAAATTTCTACATCACTATACTTTGGATTATTCATTAATAATTTTAAGTCTTGTCCTAATGAATATCCACTCATCATTATTTTTTTAAAAAATTAATTTTTTAGGTGAAAAAATTTTCATTTCTGAATAAAACAAATTAGCGGTAGGTGATTTTATAAATTTAGATTTGTACCACCTTTGTTTTAGCAGCTGCTTTCAAAAAAATTCAAATCAGTTATTTTATTTTGCGTTGAATCTTTTACATAAAGAGTAAATACAGATCATCAGATCATCATTAGTCTAGTCATATGAATTCGGTGTACGTCAGCTGATACACACAAGCTCAATTTGTGAAACATGTGACAAAATTCTAATTAATGTATATATAGACATATTTTGACATGAAAGAGACGTACAGTATCTAAATCGAATTAATGGATGTTAAACAATATATTTAGCTTTCTTTTTTAATTCGACTCATTAATTGTAGTGATTCAATTTAAATGATCTTTTAATCAGGAATAAATTTTTAATATAAAATCATTAGTCCTTCGGTTCTCTCTGTGATACAGAAAGTTCCTTGTTCGCCGCTCGCAAACCATGAATCGGCATGAATCGGCATGAATCGATAGATGATTGGTTCTGTAATTGCACAATGATCTCGATAAAGAAATATCAACGTTATACTATATTTGTCAATGGGCAACAAAAACTTTGATCTTTATATACTATTGTTCCGGACTTGCGTAAACAACAGATTCCCGTTCCTAACATACCAGATACTGTACGCTGAGAAATTTGTAATTATGTCACTTGCTATAAATATTTTCATGGGAGAATCATGAATTCATTTTAAAAATTTTGTTGTTTACTTATTGTGTCGTGATACAAAGTTTGATTTCATTATAAGTGTTTGTCAATTTTATTTTTATTTTTATCTTTATTTTTATCAAAGTGAAACTCAAAGAGTGATCGTGAAACAGAAACTAAACAAATGCAAGGTTCGCATAAACAACCGCTTACAACTCAATAAAAGCAACGCAATTTTACGCGAAAAGTGCAACCTCGCAAATATTAAATTTAATAAAAAATTTCACACTTCTTATTTGTTGAGAAATTTGAAATCAAAATTTATTAACAATATTGATCCGCAACCTAGCCTCAACCCTTAATATTAATTGATAGAACTATAATTCAAAATTAATTTTAAAATATAATAATTATAAAAGATTTTAATGCTAGATGGTTATGGTACGTTTCTCCGAAGTCCATTTCACCGAAAGGACGTTTCGGTCGTTTCGCCGAAATACCATTTCACCGAATTCCATTTCGCCGAAGCCATTTTATCGAATGGAACATTTCTCCAAATAGACATTTTGCAGAAAAATTATTTATTCCATTTGATTATTTTATCGTTTTTATTCTAAATACATAAAGAAACCTTTTCTAGAAAAATTTTTGAATTAGATGATTTTTATTAAATTTATCTCGTTGTTTATAATACATTAGTCTTTTTTTTACTTACTTTTTCGTGAATAAATGTTTTCAGGAAAATAAAGTTATCTATTTTATTGCTTAGCAATTAATATCAGTTACTTGAATGTTAAAGTGATAATATCCTGGAAAAAAAGAAAAAATCCAAAAATAATTTATTTTTAATTTCATTGCGCTATAAGTATTTTTTATAAAAATGTTACTCGCTAACACTTTCGGCGAAATGCCCATTCGGCAAAGTGAAATTCGGTGAAATGGATTTCGACGAAATGTACCGTAATCAAATTCTAATCACAGGATTTTCATTTTTTTGCTTTTTGTAATTCCGGTTACTTTTTCG
Organism: Rhizophagus sp. LPA8_4_AMF; assembly: GCA_021464525.1. Classification (NCBI taxonomy): domain Eukaryota; kingdom Fungi; phylum Glomeromycota; class Glomeromycetes; order Glomerales; family Glomeraceae; genus Rhizophagus; species Rhizophagus sp. LPA8_4_AMF. The sequence goes on along the minus strand of JADRCO010000055.1, from coordinate 21,582 downwards.
AGAATTGTATGTAACCCGAATGTAAAAAATTGCCCGACATCACATCGAATGTGTGCCTTTCTGTTATAATATGATTTTACGCAAATTAGTTTTAAAATGTCGCATAATTATAAACTTACTTCTTAATAGCAATTTTTGTATCAAAATTGACAAAAGCTTGGATTGGAAGTACATTCATCAGAAAATCGGAATTATGAAGTTTTTAATAGAGCCACAAATTTAACAAAAGCGCTCAAAAATTTTTTTTGAAATTAATTTTCGAACTCTTCAACACATAACTGATAAGGGATTTTTATATTTATAACAGGGATTGTTTCAACAGAGAATGGATAAACCGAAGTTTGAACAAATTGTCATATCGTAAGCGTTTATATTAGCGCGTTTATGTGTTTTATTTAGTATCTTTTATAATAATTGTAGATTTGTATATTTATCAAAATTTTTCAGGTCTGGATCTCTAGATAAAAGTTGATTAAAAAATATTAGCATATAAACACAATCTATACTTTTTTCAACAAATACTAGATAAAAATTTTAGAATATGAAATCCATTTATTCCGTATTTTTTTTTATTCCATGTAATTTCCGTAAAATGTATCATATAATTCATATTCACCAAAGTTGCTTAGATTTTTTAGTTATTTTCCGTAAATGGATCATATTTCACGGACGGATAAAATTTTTTACGGGGAATTTTTTATAATGGTAATATGCTAATCTTAATTTGCTTAGATTGATTACTTAAAAGTAATTAAAAAATGTGCATAAATAAGGAAATTCTAACATCCATATCGTACCTTATCGTACCCGCATTTCGGGTACAACTTCCATCCTGAGAATAGTATAATGATTTAATATATGAAAATTTTTTGATATAAAATTAAATAATAAACCTAGTACGTATTACGAAATTTATATATTGAGTGGAATATTTAATTATTTAATTGTAATTTTAAAGGAAGATAATTTGTGAAGTGCGACTTTTTCACAATATACGCGTCGTTACTAGCTAGAAACTTGTTTTGCTATACCGAAAAAAAATATTTTAAAGGTTTCATATCCATGTTGAAGCGCCATAATAGATAATTAGCCAAATTCAATAGTTAACTAATAGAATAGTTGATATTACAAATTTGATTCAAATAAATATTTTTTTTTCGTGCAATTAATATTCCGACCAGTTTTTCATAATATATTTCTGAAAGTCTGAACCTAATTTGAACATAAAAAGCTTTAATCATATTATCTTTTATTCAAAGATTCTTCCTGTATTATTACATATTAAAGGAATTTTCCTCTAAACACGATAATTTATATCATAATCTAATTACTTTACCGTTAAAACCGCAGAACAACTGATTACCGATCATCCGGAATTTCGGATAGACTTCCGGCACCGGATAATCAACAATCCAGGAAAATGTTGCCATGTTGCCTACGTTTTTTCGGCTAAATTACATCATAATCTCCCTTCACACTATAAAAAAAAAAGGTACATTTATTTATTTCTCACAAGCTTACGGATTTTTCGTATTTTTTTTTCGAATTTAGGTTAGTGCTTTGATGATCGAATATCTGAATCATACGATTTGATAAATGATCCGATTATTGTACACTAATATAAGTAAATACAAATCAGCTAGTACGTGTTTGTTATATAAAATTTTTCTTCCTATTTTTAATGTTAAAAAGTCATTATCAGAAATCGGGCTGAAGAAGTTGGTAAACTTCACGGGAATTCAAGCTTTTTTTGTTTAGTTTGATCGACCAATCAAATCTCCTTACTTTTATGTGCTTTTTAAGGAAATATTAGTTGTGCTTATCAGAGAAAAGGCACATATTAATTACATAAGTCATCACTTTTCTACATATATTATCGAACAAAAGAACTTTTTCTTTTTGAATTGTTTATATTTCTTAATTTGTATTCAATAATAACTTACTAATTGACTGTATTGGTTTTAAATAAATGACTAATTTGTCTGGCTGAATGCTATTGGTTAACAATTTATAGATGACGCCCATCATAGGTTAATCTATTGTCAATGAACTTTAATTTACGATAGGGTTAGGGTTTCTTCTAACTTTTATTGACGTAAAAATATCAGTAATTCCTAACGATAATTCTTGATTTATTTACGAAAAAAGAAATGAAACAATAAAGAAATTTTTTCCCATTGTTCATTCTATCAATTTAATACTAACACCCTCAAAGTATTTGAAAAATAAAATCACGTGTGACTGTAACCGTTTGGTAGCACATGACTAAATGCTATCATTTATCAGAAAATGGTAATAATGTAACATTCCTCTTGCATCCTAAAAAAAAAAAAAAAAAAAAAATTATTTTCTCCCACCTTTTGACTTTCAACCGACAAAAAATCTTTTTGTCTAAAAAAAAATTGATACAACTGTTTCAAAAATATTACATAAAAAAATTTCTTTACAAGGATTCTGTTTATCAATTTATATATACAATTTTTTTTTTTTAATCAAATATTTAAATATTATCACAATCAATCAATCATTTCATTTAACACATTCATTACGTTAAAATTTTCTCTGTTTTTTTAAGGCAAGTTTTTTAAAATTTTCTTAGTAATTAATGATGACATCATTTTTAAGTAACAAATCAAAATTTACAAGAACTAACGATAAATATTTTTTTTTATCGCAGACCCTTGCACCAAAAAGATAAATTATTATTTGAAAAAATTTTAAAAAATAATTTCATAATTTTTACGCTTTTCACTGATTTCTTAATAGGAAACAACTTTTCGCTCCACTATGATAATATCTTTTTAAGTATTTTAAAATAATACAAGTTTCCAAATATTGTAATTCACATTATCTATCTTCGAAGCTAGTACGTAATATACGACAATGTCAACGAGAATAATCCCTCACTTACATTGGTACCATTCAAGGTATGTTTATTTTTGTAAGATTAATTGAGCAAGGCAATTTCTACCTTAATAAAATTTTGATTTTTTTAAAAGATAAGTGAGGTGTGTTTATTCTATAATTTTTTCTAAAGATTGATAATCCTTTGATCATAATATAATAATTCTTGTTTCTACACTTAGGAGGATTAACCCGAAAAGAGTAATTACTAATTCAACACCTATCCTCAATGAACATTGTCTAATACGAATTTTTGAATTACTTGCCGAGGACTCAAATTCATTATTTTGTTGTGCATTAGTGAGTCGTGTTTGGTGTTTATATGCACTTCCTATCCTATGGCGAAATCCTTGGTTTTACATCAGGAACTCGGGGACCGGTTCGGATAGATGGCGTACCGGATTAATAACGACGTATGTCACAACGTTACCACAATCTTCAAAGAATATCTTATCTCAAGCTGGTATAAAACCACAATGTATTTCGGTGAATCCAGCTTTTGATTACTCATGTTTTTTAAAGGGTTTGCATATTTGTTCTTTGGAAGTTCATGTTATTTTTTGGATTTTATCGGTTACAGGAGTTACTATTGAACATGGGAGGGTTATAGTAATAAATCCTACTCTTAGAAAAAAAATATATATTGTTATTCAAGAATTAATGAGACTTTTCTTTAGAAAATCTAGCGTTTTATATAATTTAAACGCAGGATCAGGAATTATAGTTCCCGAAATTTTGGCGAATGTGATAATCGAAATCCCTGAAGCAAAGAAAGTTTTAAAAAAATTAAAAACATTCACTTGTGGATCAACCGTTAATACGACTAAATTTATGACTAAAATAGTATCAACACTTTCAAATTATAGTCGAAATATTCAACAATTAGAAATTAATCCATATGAAGATATAAATGAATTATCTAAATTAATTAGCGTTCAAAAATATTTATCAACAATAAGTATGGAAGAAAATCATTCATCTGGAAATATTCGACAAATATCTTGGAAAGATACAAACGGTGCTCCCTTCGAAATAATTAAAAAGGCACAATTTATAACACGTTTAACTATTGGTAGAATGTATTTTCCTATTGAAGAATTATCAAATTTTGTGAACCTTGAAGAATTAATTTTATCATCATTTGGTGATCAAGATTATCCACGATCCAAATGGATTCAATTAACGGGAGTTTCTTTTAAAAAGTTAAAATTATTTTACTTTTGTAGTGTTAATTCAACTATATATCTTGATATATTTGCAAATTTTATTAAAAATTGTAAAGGGTTACAACAAATTATAATACATAGTCATAAGTTATCAGATCCTAAAAATTCTGGATTATTGATCGCTAATATCGCACAATATTGTCCAGATACTATATTATATGAGGGACCTATCTTACAAGAAAATATAAAGGAATTGACGAAATTATTACAATCTTGTAATAAATTAAAATCTTTACATCTTCGACCATCAAAAGGAATTTCTGATACGATAAATCAAGCAACATCACCATCGAATCAAGGAAATATTGATGGAAAGATGAATTTTGATGTCATATTAAAGGAGATTACGGAGAAACAACCACAAAGTTTACATACTCTAAGAATATCTGATGGATGGATAATATCAGCGGAGGCGTTTGAAAAATTTTTAGAAAGTCGTGAGGAAATATCTAGACCTGTTTGTTTTTATTGGAACCCTACCGTTCATTTTACAGGGAAAATGGAAGAAGTTTGCAAGATGTATCATCGATATGGAGTATTAAGGCAATATGTTAGTCATGTATTTTATTGATAGAGTGAATAAAGTATAATTATTTCATTTGAATATTTTTGTATTATATCATTTCATATTAATAAAGGTTTTTTTTCTTCAATAAATTGCGTGTTCCAGGAGTTTTATTAGTGATACCTTTTTTAATTTTATTGTGAGATTGGATTACTTTCTTAGTCTCTTTTTTTTCAAGTAGATTTACGTAACCTATGAATAAAGCCCCGACTAGATTAGTAAGGATTCGCATCGCTAGGCGTAACGGCTTCAAGTGGTGTGTTCCTTAGGGATAAAAAATTTTAACGATCACGTGTTTCATGTGCGTGAAAGATTAATTAGTTAATGTTGATGCTTAGATGATCGTGGTTTTTAACCAACACCCCAGGTAAGGATTATAAATGAACTAGATATTTTTATGGTTAGTAAATTCTTTTATAATGATGGGGTGATGGCGTAATTTCTAACGTAACAATTTATTTAGGTTTCGAAAAGTATTGAGCTTAAGCGTTTATGGGGAAAACACATTAAATGATTAAATGATGAGTGGAAAAAGTAATATCGATAGTAACTAAAGCTATGAATGCGGTGGCTTATAAAATCATATAATCACAGGCTCAAGTGTCTGATCGAAATATGTTGATAATTCAAAAAGAACTAAGATGAGTACCTATTTTTATTATTATTATTATTATCAAATTTTTTTAAAAAAAAAGAAAAAAGGGCGTAATTTTAATGATGATGTATTGTGAACATTATAATATTATCGATTACATGGTTTAGAAAAAAAAAAATGCTAACCAAAGGTATGCTTCTTCAAAGCTGTATTTGTATAATGCCGGCTGGAAATATTCAAAAAAGGAAAGAACTATTAGATATTTACCGTTGGCCACTGCATATAGTACCCAGGGTCTTATTCAAGAACTTGATATTTTAAATTGAATAGTACCCACGGGTACTTCGTGAGGAACCGGGTACTATATTTGGATATAAATTATATGAAAAGTGATAAATTATTAGAGGTTATACCCCGGGTATTATTCAAGAACTAGGTAGCATGGGTGGTGAATAATACCCGGATCTTAATCATGAGGGGTACTATTTTTGGGGGATACTATATGCAGTGGCCAACGGTAAATCCACCTTTTTAATGATTCGTCTTAGTCTTACGTCGGAGTAGTAATTTATGCCGTGACTCGTTGATATCATTGATGTATTTGGTTTTGGTTCTGTGACACGACGTTTACAAGGTAATTAACTATTTTTTTTTCGTTCTAGTATTGAAATTAAAACTAGGTTTTTCGCATCCCGTTGTAAATCGAATTCGAATTTTTTTTTTTTTTTTTGTGGATTCTTTAAAATTCAACAAGTATATTCCATGATTATATCAAATTTTTGATAATTTATTGATACTTAACAAATAAAAGTACGACCGCATGTAAAGCGAATTAAAAATTTTCGTCCGAACTCTAAATTGCGATAATTAAATTTTTTAAAAATAAATAAAAATAAAAAATAAAAAAATCTAAGGTTATTAAATTATTCAAGCAGTTCGGTTCAGACTTCAGATTTCTAACTAACTTGAATCCAGTTCAAACTCATCTATAAACAAACTCGGATCTTAAAACATGCTTTTAAACTATTTTTATATGTATATTAATAAATTTGCTTAAGAAATTTAATTTAAAACCGATTATGTTAATGTAAACATATTTTGTGCAAAAAACTTCGCATTTTTTTATTTATAAAAATAATGCATCTATAAATACAGCGACACCTCTATAAGTGCACCCTCTATAAGTGCACGCACGCATTATATAAATTCTCTTTAAGGCCTGGATCCAACTTATAAGAGCTCTTAATATTTTTCTCTCTATAAATGTACACCCTCTCTAAGTTCACATTCTACTTTTTTTTACTCCGGTTCCAGCAATATATTATAAAATCATGCTCAAAACTGATTTCGAGTTTAAATAATATTAATAAAATCACATGATCATAAAACTCAGTTCAATCTCAAACTCGATTAAAACTGGTTTACTAAAACCTGTTAACATCCCTATAATAAAAAAACGAATCAGTCATCAAATTTAAAAATTATAGTACAAATCTTAAACAATTTTTATTTGAAAAACCCCCACCGCCAACCGCATGAATTAATTTTTTTTTTTGAAAGTCGAAAATTTTTATTTTGGTTTCTTTCTAATTGATGAAACGCGAGTTATTGATTTAATTGATCGATAAAAGTATTGTTGGTACGACGACGGTACGTTATATTTATTTTAAGAGAAAAATTAAAAAAAGATCATCCAATAAAATTACAAGGGATTGCATTTCTTGGCATTATTTATTTCAAACAATGTTATTGATTTATTATTACTGTTACCACCGATTTTTAACGTTGGGTTAGGTAGTAACAGAAGATAAATAAGGATCGGTTAGTAATTGACAAGGTAATATGACGTTGAGTTTCAAAGGGTAATGCAAATCGGATATTATGTGCGCAAATGAGGTGCAATCGGTAAACAAATAATAAAGTAATGATAAAGTGTATATATTAATTAATTGATAATCAAAGTTAAATCGTGTATAGACAATTAAACGATATATAACAAAAGGTCAATATAAGACAACAAACACTGTAATAAATAAACGAATTGTAAGAAATCGGAAATAAATCGGCCAGGTTTATTAACAAACAAATATAATACAATATTACTGCCTCTATCGGCGCTCGGTAATATTTGTATATATATTTCTATCGTAAATAAAACTACACTATTTTCTTCCTACTTTTTCAAAACCTTCACCATCGGTCGTATATATATCGTCTGAAATCTGGTACTTATTTGTTGATCGGATAAATTTACCATCCGGCCAATTTTCCTTCCCAGTCAAATTCGCCGATCAGATGATTTTTGCCTGTTTAAGCCTCCTGGATCTCAGCCACCAACTCTAAGCCTCCGATTTCTATCTATACGCCCAAATACCCATAAAAATAACAAAATAAAATAAAATAAACTACCTAAACTAAAATAAACTAAAAATATCTAAATATAACCTAAATTAATATAACCTATATCTATATTACTAAAAAAATATTTCGTAACATTACCAATTATATCAAAAAAAAAAAAAAAAATTTTTTTTTTTAATGTATATTTAAACACGCCAAAATAAGCATTTAAAATGAATTTTAAGAAGAAAAAAATTATTTTCTTTCTTACATTTTCTTTCAGCATTATTTAATTATAAATGAAATATATGAAAAAAAAAATGATTGAAAATAATAATAACAACAATAATTATAATAAAAAAGTTAATACCATCAAAATAAGTCGAAAACAAATTTTTTCACGAATTAAAAAATTAATAATAATATTCATCATATTAACGTTATTAAATTCTTTTATAAATTTATTTTTTGAACAAATTAACAACGCGTTGAATGATGATGGAACTAATGTAAGTTATTAGATGATATTCTTTTACCTTATTTATTTAATAAAAGGTTCTAATTTTTTTTTCTTCGATTAGATTACGAAAATACAAGATTTAGAAAAGATAAAAGTTCAATTAACAAATGAATTATCACATGATGTGAAAATTAATAGAAAATATTGTGGTAAAGACGAATGTAAATTCTTATTGGCTTATCATCCATTAGAACAAGAATCTCAGGCAAATATGCATTTTGAATCATTCGTACAAATAGCTCAACGTTTAAATCGTACGATAGTCTTACCAAATGTTGGTGGATCAAGAATGCATGTATGTCTCCCATTCCCATTTTCATTTTATTATGACGTGGATGGATTACAAAAAATCTTTCCTACGGCACAATTTATAACACAAGAAGATTTTATGAAATGGACAAAAGAATTGGATGAAAAGCCTGATACGTTTCACGCTAATATAATACCAAGAGAAAAACCATTTGTAGTTGAATATGAAGAACCTACAATTCGTACCATTAAGTCTTTAAATGAAAAAGAATGTTTACATCAATTTGATTTAAAATTAGATTCTGTCACCACCAAATTTAAAACAATTTATTTAGGTGTAAATGTTTTATATCCTCTTACAAAGGATAATATGAAAATTGAAAATTTTATGAAAAATGAATTACAAACTAATTCCAAAGTATTATTAATGAAACATCATTTATCAACACTTTTATTTGCTAATACAACAAAATTTCCTGTCATACCTTATTCAAAAAAAATAATTGATATTCAACAAAATATTACAAAAAAACTTGGTAATTATCTTGCAATACATTGGAGATTTGAAAAAGGTAAACCTAGATTAATGACAAAATGTGCAAAAAATTTGATTGATTGGATAAAAGATTTTTCTAGAGATCATAAAATAGATAATATTTATCTTGCTACTGATTATCCTTTACAAGGTAAAGCTCAATCTTCTAGTTTTTTTAATATTAAAGAAGAACATCATCAAGCTATGCGTATGCTTAATAGTACTATTAAATTAAACACTTGGATATCTTTAAATGCTTTGGACGATTTAAAGAATGATCAAGATGAAAAAATCAATAAAGAGTTAAAAGGAAGCGGAATACAAGGAATTTTTGATAAATTGGTTTTAATTAATGCTGATTGGTTTGTTTCCGGACCTATAGGTTGTGCAAGAATACAAAGTAGGTACACAAGACGTATTAGATATGCTAGGGAGAAATTGAAAAATTCTGGAAATACCAAAATCAAGAATATTTCAACTTTGTGGAGAAGCGTAGATTAATAATGTTAATGTTTAATGTAAGCGTTACAAGTTATTATGGAACTTCTATTTCATTTAACATAGATAAAGATATTAGATATTAGAATTTTAGAATAAACATATAATTATACGTTTTATATCATTGAATTAGCTTTTTATATAAATATATACGACTGATGATGTTTTCGATGACAGTGAAAAAGAAAATCATTTTATTATAAAATAAAGTCAAATCGTTTTAATATATAATTTCAAATATTATGGATAATTATAAACTATATTCACTCCGAGATTATATTTATTTTACGTCTATACACATTTCATTTCACGTGATCTAAACACTATTATTACATTACAAATTAGATTATAAAATTAATCATCTATGATACCATTTGTTAATAAAAATTAATTCAATGTGCATATACACGTATTATATCTTCTTTTGCTTCTTCATTACAATTGGTATAAGGTAATACACTGAGATGTCTAGTTCTAGCTTTTTTCTTTCGTCTAATATTGTAGTATGTTAAAAATATTATTGTTATAACAACGAGACCACACAAACAGAAAATAACCGCTTGAAAGTATTTTGGAACTTTTGAAAAGAATGAATTTGATCCTTTATCTGATCCTGTGCTCATATCATCACTCACTACGTAAGTTGGAAAAGCTGTTTCTGATGTTTCATTACTCGTTAGGAAAATCGATTTTGTTGATTTTGTTGGTTCAAATGAAATTGAATCAACCCATTCGTATGATCTTGTATCTAATATTTGTATCTCGTTGCTAAGATTATTAGATTTCGAAAATTTACCTATTAAAAAACAAAATATAGTATTAGTACTCAAGTAATATTGTAAAATCGTAAACTTTGATAGTACTCGGCTATAAAACTTAACATATGTTTTAATTATTACGGGTAATCGTATGTAACGCTAAACGGTAAGTTGAAAAAAAAGTGGAAATTTACCAAATGAAATGATCATATAATCGTTAACCAAATTAGCCTTATGAAGAACACGTGACTCGATTTCCTCAATTTTTGGTGTTGTCCATTTATAATCATTTGTATTTAATACGACTAGTTGAGGAAGAGCTTCAGAATTATCATCACGTACTCCTCCATAAACAATTATTCGATTATCAGAAGCTATAAATATTAAAAAAAAAATACGATTAGTAAGAAAATTTTCTTGAAAAAAGAAGTTTTTTAAAATAAAATATCTACCTAGTACCGCAGTATGGCCGCTTCTTGGATCTATTCCTTCTGCGTCAATTTTCGTATATTTCCACATATCATTTCTTGTATCATATGTATAAATCTAAAAAAAAGGAATACAAAAAATTAATACTTTTTTTGGGGGGAAATTTTCTTTTTTTTATAATAATAAACCACGTACGTCGGATAAGGGATTAGATGCACCTCCAATATATACAATAGTACCATCAGGCAGTAAAGTAGCAGTATAACCAGATAAAACCTGTAAGTTTGGTATTTTATTTGAAGCCAAAGACCAACTTAAAGATTCACTATCAAAAATTTGCATCTCTAAAATCGTTTCTGGATTATCAGCGTTAATTCCACCAAAAATATAAGATTTTCTATCATCATAAACGGAATCAAATTCTTTTAATTGGGAATATTTTGGAGTATTAGTAATTTTTGGTACGGACCATGAATTTGTGGATTCTTCATATTCGTAAACAAAATTATCGTAAAATGGTCTATTATTATTAATATCATCCAAGATACCGCCGATAACATGAAATCCAGTTCCTTGACTATTAGGTGTAAGTGAACCTTGACTGAATCTTACTGGAGGGCTAGATATCGTTTTAAGGTCAATATATTGTGGATTTAATCTGTCAAATGGCTTTGAAAAATCTATATAAAAGAAATCATTCGTATTAATTTCTTTTCCGTCAGATTCTTTTACATAACCTCCAAAGAAATATAAATTATTTTCAAGAACAATTGAACCATGACCATAACGGGCTAATGGTTCATAGCCTTTGACAAGAGTACTAAATAATAATATTGTAGATAATAATATTATTTTTATATATTTAATGGATGTCATCCTATATTAAATTTTCTTCTTTAATCATATAAAAAGAGTGTAATAATTGAAATGTTATTTTTAAAATTGAAAATTTTAAAAAATTTTCCAATTTACAGATACAAGAAAGAAAGTGAAATTCGTAAAATTATGAAATGTTTCATAAGCTATTTTTTTTTTTAACAAAAAAAAATAAACAAAAATAATGCTTGTACTTCTTAATCATACAAAACTTCTTTATCTGTTTATCCGGTCATATAAATTAAATTACCTAACTTACTTAAGAAAGAATGAAACTAATGTGATTGCCTTGATTGGTTTTTTTATTACCCATATGCTGTTCCCGTGTAACCTAACAATTTATGAGGACAATTACTTGTATTCAAACATTTGTTATTAAACCGTGATACTCTTAATAATTATTTTGTAAAAATTCGACCGAAATGAACCGAGTGATCATAAATTTACTAAAATTGTCACTGTGTTATATTAATAATTACGCCTTTCTTTTTGGAATTAAATATGACTTTAAATGTATACAAAACATATGCTGACGAAAACAAATATTTTTATTAAACATGTAATAATTTGTTAATTTAACTTGAAGTATAACTTTATATGGTAATTTAATAATTAATAATAATAATTAAAATTTATAAAATCTTAAAATCGAATTATTTTTTATTTACGTATTTATTTAGATTTGCAATGAACCCTTTTTTTTATATAAATGAAAAATATGAATTATAACGGCAGACTATGTATTCAATTGTTTGCCTTTAAAGTCTTTATATATAAGATTACCAATATATATATAAGATTACCAATTTTAATTTTCTAAAACGAAAAAGAATTTCATGGTTTAACCATATTAATTCTTGTTACACGCGGTGGTTCTGGATAGGGGTATGTTTGTATTACTAAAATTTAGCCAATAATGTTTCATTTATTTTTAAAGTTCGGAAATACTTTAAGATGCAATAGTTGTTTGTTATGTAACCCGTTTCGGTTTTTGGGTATTTTTTTTTTGCTTTATTTATTCTTATTCTAATTTCTGATTGGTTATTATTAATGTACGGTACTAAATATTAAGCGGTACGATCAAATAAAATGAGACTAAGTCTAATAAGGTAAAGTATTTTTTTATTGACATATCATAGATGCGTCCTCTCTTTTTTTTTAAAAAAAAAGTTTCTATCTAGAATTTTCTTACGAAACTTGACGTTTAATCTAGGTTTAAAAATATATATGGTTGATATAGCAAGAGAAAAACTACTTCTCAACAATGTAATTCGAATTCAATCATTTACGCCAATTCATGATTGGGATCTACAATGTTAATAACACAACACTTCTTTTATTAAATGCATATCCTTATAACTTTCGACGGGTATACCCAATTTATAACAAAAAATCTCCTGACACTATATTTGCATCCTATTGATTGGTTAATTATCGAATGATTAATTGTACATATTCGACTATCGAAACCGATTTTCCTAATACATTTATTTTATCATACCTTTGTTCTAAATTGAGCGAACCAAAAACATGAATAAACGTTTTATTCGATCTATTTCACAAAAAAGAAAGCGATTAAGTTTATATCATTTTATTTATTGTTGAAATCAGAATATTTAGAAACATATAACGCTTTTGACCATTAATATCAAATAATTCGCAATATAATGCTTATTGTAAGAAAACTTTATTCTCTTTGTTCGCTGTATATATCGGGAACATAAATTGTACCCGTTATTTGTTGTTTTTTGTGACCTTTGCGATTTTGATCGTTCCTATCGTCGTGTATCCTCGTTTATTAGTTTATTTTTTGATCATTGGTCATATTTATAGATTTTTTATTGACATCTTTTTTCACGCTATTATAATGAATACTTTGAGTTTATGAAATTAACCAATTATTTAACATTCTTCACATTCATTCATTTAAAAAAATTACGTATAAAATTGAAGCGAATTAATGCATCAGGAAAAGTATCTTCAAATCCAATAACCGAAAAAGTTTAACTGCTTATTTCGGTTAAATCCCTTTCCTTATCATTTATATACCTTTGATTCTATCGTTTCCTCCTATTTCATTCCTTTTTATCCTCCATTATCATCCATATTCTTCATTTAAATTCATCAATCCTTTTTTTCTTCCTTCTATAACCTCTCTTATCATCACGTTCTCTTTTTTTTAATAAGAAAAATGAAATACTTTGTGCTCGTATTTGCTATTTTGGCAATTTTGTTCTCTCTCTAAGTCCAATTGAAGCATGTGAAAGTTCATGCCGTAAAGGAGTTGCATCAGGATTCGCAACAGCCTATACAAAGGAAATCAAACCATTCTTTAATGCTTTCAGCAATAATCTTATAAAGAACTTATATAAGAATGTTGATTTGAAAAGTATTTCTGGAAGTACCAGTAAAGCTAATGGAATTAAAACTGTTGTTAATAAAGCCATTGAATCCGCTATATCAAAATTTCAAAAAGATTTTTCAGGAAACTTTTCAAAATTAATTCAAGTTGCAATTTTTAATCAAGAACCTAAATTTAAAGGAGATTGTAGTAAACCTTTTAGAATTGAACAAACTAAAACTTTACCTTGGGATACAATTTCTTGTGAAAAAATGGATTATATTTGTGATAATATCCTCCTTCAATTTGTCATTTTTTAGATTTAGAAGTTAAACCTCGTTGTGTTGAAAATGTAAAAAATGATTTAAAAAGAAAATCAAATAATTTTGAAAAAATTTTAACCAATACCATTAATGATACCACTAGAAAGAATGGTATAGGAGGAAATAAATTAAAGAGATTGGTTAATGATTGTAAGAAAAATATTAAAACTCAATTGTTATCTTTTATTAAAGATTTTGGTACTAAATTTTGTAAAAATAATAATTGTGAACAATATGATAAAGCTATTAAGAAAGAAATTTTATCATGGCCATAAATTTATAGATACTCTATTTAGTTGTTATAGACTTTTAATCATTGTTACTGTAATTTTAATGTAATAATATTTGTATTTATATTTTTTCTTAGTAAATTCATTATTTTATTTTAGTTATTTTTACAATCAATTTATAATAATAAATGTTTACAAATGAAAGACCTTTAATTATTTTTTAAATTTAGTATTAAATATACTTAAATTTATAACTCTAATATTTTTCTGAGTAATAATTTTATTTGTTCTTATTTTTGGAGATTAAAATTTCAATTCTCAATTACCTCAAAATTCCGTTCGCTCATCTATAAATAGCTTATAAACTAGTAATCAGAAAAATGGAGCGGGTTATATTTTCTGCTTATTAGTTTTGCAAGTACTTATATTCTTGAATAGGAAGGAGTATTATGCGTTGCACATTTGTATTAGGACTCATGCGCATTTAAATCCCAAGAGTAAGTTTAAGTCATAAGACCAGCTTATGATATATTAGTGAAATATCACATTGGATCTTTTTTGAGTAGCCTTATTTCCTGTGACAGAGGTAGAGGCTGAAGCTGTATATTTGTGTCTGACATGGCGTTTTTATAGCTCAGGTGAAAAAAAAAAGTGTTATGTTTTGGAGGTTAAGTAAAAAAATACCCAGAAATACTATATCAGATATGTAAGAAATTCATCTGTCATATTTACCAATCGATTTTACTATGCCACAGTCATGTGATTTTTGCTGACCAATCGGTCAGTGAATCAAATATTCTTGCAAAAAAAATCTCTAATCAATAATTTTAACTGGCTATGAACAGAGTAAATAGGCGAGTTGGCAAGAAATTTTTCCAATATCATTCTTCATGCATTTTTCAGATGAATAGCCTTAATAACCTTAATAATTTTGTACTATTCAATACTAGCTTGAGGAGATATTTCAAACACTGCAGTATATAGATTTTCTCATAAGAATAGGCACCTTCTCACTTTATTGTATCAGCTCTTTATACTCCTTACCATATATAGGGCAAAGATTTCCACTGGTTACTTGATAAAATTCATGGGTTTCTTCACTATTGCTTAGAAAAAATAATTCAGAATACTGTTTTTCAACCATTTTGGCAATTGTAAAAACTGGCCTGTTCACTATGGGAATATGCTAAAGTTTAATCAGAGCTTAATTTCTGGAAGGGATCATCTTCAGCTCAGATATGAATGAATTAACTGGACTGATTCCAGAGGAATTACCTGAACACAAGTTAAAGAAATAGATGCAGTTAATATGCTTACTTCAGCTGAAATTAAGGTATTTGTTTGCGCCTCTGATGTATCAGTCTTATTAAGGTCTGATACATAACTGGTATTTTTTTTAGAATAAACTCATTGGGAACTTAAATTTAGTCAGTAGATCACGTGTGCATAAATAATTGTTCATGCTAATCACTTTTGAGATTTAGTTAATTCATCAGTATAAAGATTTATTCTATTCTGAATTTGTGCATTAGTTAGCCTAAAAATTACATCAGCGTTACAGTACCCTACAATAAGATACTGGTCATCTATAAATTAATACAATTATTATGCAAGTATACTTTTATAAAAACTTTTTTTTTATTAATTAACCTAGATTAAATAAAGTTATTCTCCAAATTGAATTATATTTACTGTGAAAACCTTATAATATTCTACAAAAAATTGGTCATTATATTAAAATTTAAGTTGAAAATTAAAGATTTTGATGGAAATTTCAGGAATATTATAATATTTAATAATTTGTTTTATTATACTTTATATTATAAATAAAAACATTCATTATAATTGTTAATGTATTATTATAAAGTATCATAAGAATCAGTGAAATAATTAGCACATTATGCACATTTAATTGGTTTATCAATCATTTGCAGATTATTTCCAAATTATTTTCACCAATTTTTTAGTGCACATGTAATTTTGTAATATCTGAATTTTAATTGGCACAATATTTATTTCACATTATAATGTTTATTTTAGAAAAAAAGAATCATAAAAAATCAAAAAGAAAAAAAAAAGAAAAACTGATATTTTCTCTTTAATGTATACTTATTTTATTACTTTTACAATAAATACATTTGAAAATAACCCTTTTCACTTTATTAAAGTTAATTTTAATAAACAAATAAATAGCAATATTGTAATAATGCTAATTACTCCATAAATATTAGCTAATTTATCACAGCTTTTAGAATTCTGTATACGTTATAATTATTGAGTGATTATAATTATAGGATAATTACAGGATGATTACAGGACAATATTGTCTGATTTTTATCTGGTAATCATCCTGTAATCTAATAATTTTTTTATCAAATGATTTATAGGAAGTACTAGCATAATTTTGAAAAGTACAATAATAAAAATCAATATTTAAGTAATCCTACTCCTGCTATAACTTTACTTAATTTTTAAAGGCTTATTTCATTTAGTAAAAGTACCAAAATATTGCTTAAAGTGAAAAATTAATTGTATGTAATATAGTAATTTCCATAAAAATATTTATACTATTGCAAATATTAAAGAAATTTTGATAAAATTTAATATTTAAGTGGGTATATATCCATTAAACAACTTTGTTTAAGCTACCTAAATATATTACATTTAGCTAAACATATGGGCTGATTTTTAGAATTAAATATTTTGCAAAATTTTCAAGTTATTGCAACTCAGAATATAAAATTACATTTCACAAATCAAATCACATTGTATTACAAGGTCATACGATGTGAATTTACTTTAATAAATAATAATAGCAATAAAAATATTTTTTTCTTTCGCAAACTCTCTGTTCATTTTTCCATCAGCTTTTCTGTTAGTTTTTTAAATTAGGTAAGCTGAATAGTTTTGAAAGCAAATATAGTAGTTTTTTTACTTTATATATAAGTAGTAGCTCTCTTTTATTATTTCAAAGTTTTTTAACATTCTGTAGAAAAAAAATACACTACTCAATAGAAATATTTAAAAAATCATAATTAATAGCTTTAAGTGTAATTTATTAAATTGTAACAGATTAAATTATAAATTAATAAAATATTTAATACTCTCTCTTTCGTTCATGACCATTTTTTTACTAATATTTTTCACAAATATTTTGTTTTTATTTCATTTTTTCTTTTATTCTCTTTAAATAAATACACTTTAAGCTTTAATAATACACTATTTGTTACATTTATTTTTATTTTTGGTTTCTTTTACTTTTTCTATTAGCTTTATTCTAGCAGCCAATTTTGACTTTTGGGAATGTTTTCAAAAAATCTTTAACTTGGAAATTGGTTTTTGAACTGAGTAGGGACCTATCTAACCATATTATCAAGACTTGACAATAAGCGAAATTATGAGAAGACTCAACAATTTGATTTAAAGTTATAAAGAACGATATAGAGAGACTCAATCATGAAGTCTTAGATAATGAAGATTTTTTATATTTTCTTGGCAACACTTCAGACTATACTGATGGACAGATGTGATATGAGTACTTAACTGAACTCTTAGATTCCTTAGCAGCCTGCCTACCACATCATAAATCTGGAATATCAGCAAAAATAAGATGATATTTTGACTACCTCTACCTGGTTGTTTTTCCAAATATCCCTTCTTCCTTTTTTTCTTCTCGCTGAAAATGGATACTCCCTATTTTTCACTGGCAAACAATCCAAAGATGATATCAAAATGGGAAGGTAGTACTACCAAATCAGATGGATTCTTTAAACTTTTCCTTAACGCATTTCTTAATAGGATCAAAATAAGTTTGGACACGTCTGATCACGTGTCGTCTTCAGAACTATTTTTAGAATACAACAAAACAAATAATTCTTATTTGCCAAACCTTTTGACTGGTCGGTATAGGAAATACCTTATTAGACACCTTTAATATGTAGCATTAGACATCGATTTGACGTCTCATTTTGATTTCTTCTACACAGCTAGAGGAATTAGTAACAAAGACAAACACTTGGATGTAGATGTGATAACCTACGAGTTTTCTTACTTTTGTTTAGCAATTTATAGATTCTTATTTTTTCAATTTTTTCTTTTTTTTTTCTTTTTTTTTTAGTTTTCTTTTTATTTTCTATGTTTTCTGTTATATTTTACTTTTTTATAATATAGAATTTTCTTGGATGGATTTGAATTATCTTTACATGGTATTGTGTTAGAAGATGTGGAGCTCTTTATCAACATCTCTATCCATTTTGGAAGTCCTATCTGCAACACCTATCATAATTTTCGTGGATAGATTTAATACCTCTACCATATATAGCAGCGAAAGAATTATCAACATTACCATACAATGAGCTGAAGATCTTTCTCATTATTGAATATGTCTAAGTATGGGGATTTCTACACTAGCGATTGTGCGCAGATGATAATGATGATTTGTGAATTAGCGATATATTTTGCTTTTTGGTGGGATCAGTGGGTTTAAAAAATTGTTTTTTTTCTTTTTTCTTTTTCTTTGTTACAGCGTAGCAGGTTTCTGAGTCAACCAACTGAGAAAGTAGAGCATTTGTTAATAAGAAAGTGTGCTTTACTTCACACTTACCTACTGAGTGAATAGGCTTACCGACAGTACATATGTAAGGTTTCTTTTTTTTGTGAATGATGAGTAGTTTATTAATTCTCTCATTTATATTAGCTTAGTTTTGATTTTTACTTAATGTATTACCTAACTTTTTTCTGATATAAACAATTAATAAATGTGCTGCGGCAAGTAAAAAAAAAAAATAAAATATTTAATTAAAATTTATTTAGTACTTACTGTAAAGTCCCAAATATAAGCAACTCTCTCATATAAACATTTCCAGATTTTTATATTACCTGAAAGTAAGCACCATTTACCAACACTATGATAATTTTAACTAATATTACAATATACCATATATTTAAATTTACTTGAATATAAGCACCCCTTAGTGACCCCTATAACAAAAAACGGTTATTTATATTTGGGACTTTACAGTATTTTTAAATAATTTGTTATTTTTTATTTTTTTTTCATTAAATATTATGAATTTTCTTTTTTTTTTAATAAATTAACTTAATAATATTTTTTATTCATTTTTTAGGATATATTTATTAGTTTTAGGTTGAAGAAGCAAATATAGTAATAGAATTTTGAAAGAATTAATTTTTTTTAATATGATATTTGATTTTTTTATTTGAAAATGGTTTGATCTTAATAGGAAATATACACACAGCTGATTAAACATCATATGACTATTAACCCTTAATTCTACCACATCAGTAAAATTTTTAGGGTATGGATTCATAAGGATTCTTTAGATTATTTTAGAATCTTTAAGGATCTGTAATTTTATGGATTCTTTAAAAATCCTTATTAACCTGTAAAATATCCTTAAAGAATCTATAAATTTATAGATCTTTAAAGATTCCTATATAAAAATCCTTAAGGATTTTCATGAATACTAAATTTTTTTTTTTTAATACTTTAATACTAAATCCATAAAATTGAATCACATGTAACCTTAGATCGGCCATCTAATATCTGATATATTACAAAACTTTTTATTTCCCACACTCTTTATCCTTCTTTCCTCTTTCACCCTTTTTCTTTCCCCGTCCCATCCTATAGCTTCACTCTGCTCTTTCCCCCTTCTTTCTACTAATTTTGTAATGAAACGTTTTAGATAGCACTGGTATTTTTTTTTAATTATTTTCTTTTTACAAACTGTTTCTAATTGCTTATTTTTTTATTTTTTTTAGATGGTTCTTAAGGATTTCTTTGAAGTCGATATTCTGGTAAGTTTAACTTTTATTTATATTTCTTTTATCTTTTTAATGAACAATTTCTAACAGTTTGTTTCTTTCTCTTTTTTTAGGTGATTTTTTAGGATTTTCTTGCAGTAAGTTATTTTTTAAAAAAAATTTATTTTAACAAAACATTTACTAATGTTTCATTTTCTTTTTTCTTTTTTTAGACGGTCAGACCTTTTCTTTTTTAGGTTTTTTCAGATTTTTCTGGATGCTGCATTTCGGTAAGTTCAAACTTTTGTTATTTTTTTTAATTTAACAAAACGTTAACTAACGTTTTATTTATTTTCTTTTTTAAGCGTTCTTTTTTTCTGATACTTGAATGTTAATTTTGGTAAATAAAATAATATTACTTTTTTATTAACAAACTTTTAATATTAAACTTCTTTTTTTTCTCTTTTTTTAGATGTCTAGATATCAGGTATTTGAACAGGATATTTGGCAAGTAAAATAGGAAAAATTTTTTTGATTATTTTATTTTAACGAACATTATAACTGTTTATTTTTTCTTTTTTTTTAAGTGTTTTTCTTTTTTTAGGTGTTTTTTAAGTCTCTGGATGTGGGGCTGTAAGTAAAAAAAAATAAATTTTTTTCAATTTTTTTTATATAAATGAACATTACTACATCAGAAAATTAATGTGGCGTAAAATTACGTAAGTTTTCACATATTCATAAACCTACGTAGCTTTACAGGACCTTCAAAATATTACGAAAGCGTAAGTATTTGGCACATTGCGACATAATCTTACGAAATTTTACGGCATAATCTCACAAAACATTACACTTTTTGAAAGTTTACGAAATGTAAATTTACGGTACATTACGGCATAATCTCGTGAAACATTACACTTTTCGAAAGTTTGCGAAGTGTAAATTTACGGTACATAACAGCATAATCTCACGAAGCATTATACTTTTCAAAAGTTTACGAAATGTAAATTTACGGTACATTATGGTATAATCTCACAAAATATTACACTTTTCGAAAGTTTATGTCGATAGGTTTCCACATGTGTAATAATATTATTTCAAAAATATTTGTATGTAATCTATTATTTAAAAAATACTGTCATGTAACCGTAACGTTTAGACTAACCGCATAAATAAACTTCAAACAATTGTGCGACCGCATCATGTCACTGCATTGTGTGACACAAATGACCAATCTTGATATAAACAATACCAACGCGGCAATGCGTTTTTTTGTTTTTTTGATTTGGGAACGTCTGGAACGTCCCTCTTTCTTTTTTTTTAAGAACGACCTTGGAACTCAACCTGAATTTTGACATCAAGGTGAGTGGGTGGTTTGATTTTTTTCGTGAGGGGTTCCTTTCTTTTCTTTTGGTTGGGAACGTTACTAA